>OMNW01001296.1:59616-80911 GCA_900303245.1 Selene dorsalis | reverse complement strand
CAGTATATAAGATCATATATCTTGAAAACGGTCCAAGTGAGTATTAATGTCAGTAAACTGTCATTAACCTTTGATCACACCCTACATGTTTATCTGCATTGGGGTCAGTACCTCAGGTAGTTCACTGAAGTCCCCCTGGTTGATATCTCCAGTGATGCGGTGGTACGTCTCCCTCATATACTGGCCAACAAAAGTGAAGGCATAGGACATAGCCAGCAGAGGAAAGAGTTTGTATTGCTGTGTTTGGTAGTCGAGGATCTGGGGCTCTGGCTCACTGTGGAATAGAAACACACATTTGACTTTTAATTATTTCATAAAAGGTTTCTTTTCCCTTTCATCGATGAGCGTGTGGTTCTATGGCTCAGGTTCTATGTTGCGATGTCTGAACCAAGAATCAAATAAAAAAAAAAATTGTTAAACCATATTGTGTGGTTTAACTCAATATTGTGGTTAAAAACTAATGACACTGTTTCTCATTATGTACCTTTTTTATGGCAACATTTTTGTGGTGCTGCTAGACTTGTATAGTAGTAGTGAAATATAATTTCAAACACTGTCACTAATGCTTGCATGACCTTGTGTTCTGGCTGGCACGAGTGCAAGAGTGGTACCAACCCTATAAATAAAGCCTGTAGTGTTGCCAATTAGCTCATTTATTGCTAAATTTAGAGACTTTTTTTCTAACCAGGGCTCGGTGTAAACCTAGTATATGGATGGACTGTGTATGGGTGCCAACTGCAGTCTCGGGGCTACACCTCTGGTAATGTTCAGTCATTTAGCCACCCTAGTTTCCAGACTACTCTGGAAATAAAGAAATATTCTGTTCCAGTTATAAAATAAGGATTTTAGCCGTTCACATCTGCAGCTCATTGACATTGCCTGAAAGTGACAACTGGTTATTATGTAGAATTAACTGGCTGCATTTCAGTCACTATTTCCAACTTGTACCCTTGGCAGACAAAAACAGAAAAACATGTAAATGAGACCAGCTTTACTGCGAATTCTGCTGGATTGAAATGCTATATATAAACATAGGCTCAGAGAGTAGGAGAAATGCAATAATTAAGTGTGGGAAAAGGCAGACAGTATGCAGGATGCAAATACAGTCTTGTTTTTACATGCAACTTCTTGGAGTCATGCCATGTTTGTGTGGCTGTTTGCTGAGGGGTGATTATACATGCATTTCATGCAAACTGACCCAGGCCGGAGTTCAGACTGGTGTCGGACTGCACTGTAGCGGATGGCGATTGTGCAGGCCTTGGAGAGGGCCCGGGCTGACTCGCCTACAATCATGGAGCGGATGAACACCATGGTGCCATAGGTCAGCTTTGCACTTGGTGGCTTCACATAGGTTCCATCTGGCTCCACCTAGTGGCCCAACAGAGGAGATGCTTCAGGAACAAAACACACACTCCATCAAATATAGATGCTACTCTGTTTCATTGACAAAATTGATGATGAATACACTGTAACAATGGATGACTATTTGTAAACACAACCATCAACAGGCCTTTGATATAATCACAAATATAATAACATTGGCAGTATTCCTTTCATTAAGGAAACCAAAACCTCAGGAAATAAAAACTATCTAATGAACATGAAAGGGTTTCCTGAACCCAAATAACCCTTGTGAAACTGATGCTGTTTACAGAATTGACTTAAATGACGTTACGTCACCTTAGCATATTTCATCAGCATGTTCTCCCGTGGAATTCGTACATTCTCTAGTTTCAAAAAGCCATTGTCAACTTCATTAAAGCCGAACTTGGGGCCGATATCCCCAACCACAATACCTATGAAACACAGAAGTAAACAGGACTGTACAAAAACAAGATCAACACAAGAAAAGGGATGCAAATTCAAGAAGTTAATGAGGACAGACTTCACCACAAACACCACATCCAGAGAAGAGACAGGGGTTACCTGGCAAGGGTTCATGTGTGCTCATGTCACGGATGGGTACGATGAAAGCATGCAGACCATGGCAATTTCCCTGAGTATAAAGCTGGGCCAGGACTATGGCATGGTTTGAGGTCTTTCCAACTAGAAAGACAGAGTGAAAGGGTTAAAAAGAGTTTCCTCAGTCTGACACAGAAAGGAGAAAAGGGTGTTGCTGACGATTTAAATAATCTTATTCCTTATTTTATTACATTATACCATCAGAACTGAGATACTATCCAAATTCCAGGCTGTAAAGTAAGTTGGTCATGTAAGAGTGTACTTACGTCCTCCAGGCCACCACTTAATGGAGCTGACGGTGGGACTGTTAAGGACAAACTCCTGTGTGGCTGGATCATATGTGGCGGTGGTCTCCAGTCCTCTGAGGTGTGTTCCTAGATAGACAGCATATCAAAGCCCACCAAGCACGGTGAGCACAGTTAAAAAGCAAGAAATGACTGATTATATAGCATTGAGTGATATATAAAAACATTATTCTTTCAGGAATATTTACAAATGACATTAATCACAACAATCCACTACCCTTAAAGTGACATGAACAAACTGAAGATGAATCAGTTATTCACACAGGATATAATGACAGTTTCATCCATCATACAAGCAAAGAACATCAACAGGAAAATGGATTGAAACAACAGCCCTCGGGAGTCTGAAAATAACATTAATTGGTATTTGAACACAAACATAAAATGGATGAAGTCACTTTACAATAGTGTTTTGTGTAGGTGTTTGACAGATCTAAAGAATACATATTGACACATTTCAATGTGATCAAATTCATGTTGTTTTCACTATATGCCTTTGACAGACAAAACATGTTAACAGGGGGTTGTGTATAGTGGGTTTTCTAATCAGTTTTCAGTGTTATTGAAGCTGGAATGCCAGTGTCCTATATTGATCTGCAGCCAGTGACAGACCCCAACCCATGCAACAGACATACGACAAGAATTAGCACCCCACAGTTTTCCGTCTCAATCAACCGTCCCAGTTAATTTGTGTGTGAATTTTGTGTTAAGATGTCACAATGACATTGATCTTTGATTGTTGACCACCAATATGGAATCAGTTCCCCTTCAAGTCCAAGTGAATACTTGGACCAAATTTGAAGATATTCCCTCAATCCTGATAAATCCAGTCCACAAGAGTGGGATGGGCAGACAGACAGACAACCTGAAAACTCAATGATTTGGGCCATGGCTGCTGTCAATATAGTGAATGAAATCAAGTCAAGTAGGCCTTTTCCTACTTGACTTTACTCATATCCAAAACAAATGATGGGAAGGATGTTAAAACATTTAGAGGTTTAGAAAAATAAACCTATGTTAATTACTTATCAAAGCCTTAAAAATCTAGCACCAGTCTACATTTAAGTATGACATATTACAACTTTATCATTTCTTCATAGTGTTGGGGTCTATTGGCAATGACAATGATAAAGCCAACGGCTTGGCTTGAGGGAAATGAACATCTGTCTTATGCAAACCAGCCAGATATTTTGGACTGCTCTGTTCATTTTACCGTGGCCCATCTCAGTCTGAGCATAGGTGCCGATGATCTCTAGGTTCCAGGCAGGCATGAAGTAACGGTCCATTTGCTCTGGGGTGGCCTGGTTGAGCAGGGTGGGCAGGAACATCCCCAGATGAAGATCCAAGGGCTCTGGCCTGTCTGGGTGCACACAGCTAGGCCACGCAGGACAGGGGTGCACGGAGGAAAAGCAGGTGGAGGAAAAGTGGAAAAGGCAAGGGGGGAGATGCATAGACAATTTTTGATAGAGGCCAGATTATGGTAAGGTTAAACCAAAGTGAAAGCAGATGATTTTAAAGAGAATGTTGAAAAAAGTTATTAGGTTATTTTAAAATTTTAAAAAGTTATTTTAAAATACACAGTAGAGGTCATGGGTAAGAATCGATTCATGTATAAAAGAGAAAAGGACAGAGACAAAGATGTGCCAGAAAAGATGGAAGCAACAAAGACAAATTAACAGCTTGTGAGCATGTCATGCATATTGGTTGGTTGATTTGATCACATGGCCATAATCTGCCTCAAAACACCACTAATTTAACCTCTTTTTTTTTTTTTTTTTACATATTTCTTTAGAAACTGCATTTGTGATGCTCTCCTGCTACATGTGATTTAGTAAGTCACTTATGTCCAGCTTGTTTAGGCTCTGTGGTGAAACAGTGTCAATATGATCTCTGAAAAGTAATTGAATTACTATGCTGAACCAAAGAAAATTACTATGCAACTCTATTGATAACTTTGAACTAAATTTCAAATATAAAGTTAACATGTCAAATTAAAAAAAGACAATTCCAAGTTGTCAAATGTGAGACTTCAACACTCGGTCTTACATTTTGAAAATTGAATATTTGTGGAATTTGGACTGTCCATCAGACAAATCAGACATTTAATGACATCACCTTGTTCTCTTGTGTATTGTGATGAGTATTTACTGGAAGTTTTTACAACCTATTCATTAAAAAAAAAAAAAAAAAAAAGAAAGTCATCAGATTTATTGCAAAAAATAATTGTTCGTAAGTCTCCAAATGTGATCAAAGGTGCATTGAATCATGATATAAATTATGCTTTAGCACTCTAACCTGCCAAAACACAGGTGAACAATATGTTCATTAAAGAAGGGATCACCACTTCTAAACTTTCAGAGTAGTGTTGCAGAGATGAACAGAAATTCATAATAACCAGAGTGGTTACAGAGAGGCACCAAACAATAGCTAGCTTGGCCTACATTCTTTGACACCACAGATTTGTCTGCCTCTCAGATTACAAAGACACATTCAGAGCTCGGCCTCGTTACGGACTCTCAGACCACATACTTCAGCAGCACATGATGTAGTTTCTCTTATTTTGATTCATGGCTGCACAAAAAGGACAAAAACCATCAGTTCTGTCTAGTTCCAGTTTCCAGGCTAAATCCCCTACTGATTCACACAACAGTATTATTTTAGGTCACTCAGGATGTCATCATCAAAAACAAAGACAGGTTAGACGATTGAGACTAAATTACTGATTTGAATTCATCGGAAACTGAGTCCATCATTTGCCAAATAGATGCAGAGCAATCAAGAGACCACAATCAAAATGCACAAGCTTCTCGTCAGTCCGTTATCATACAGGGAGAATGAGAGAGTTGTGAGTAGGAAAGCAGAAGTAACTAACTAATGTTGTTGGGAATATATATTTTGGAACAGATGAGAAAGCCACTAGTGGGGCGATGTTAATAAAACATCTACACCTATGTGCTATACATGACAGAAATCACCATCTCTTGTTAGGACAAAGTATTATGCACACAATTGTCAGAACACACACTGAACGCATGCAACTACTGTGAATGTTCTACATGATTTGGATCTGTCAAACACATACAACAAATCACCAGAACTGTGCTTGGTACTGAAGTTTTCCAAACCTATTAAAAAGGGCTTTTTTACATCATATACTGTATATTTTTGGCAAAACATTAAAACTGCATACACAAATTTGCGCTATACCCTATGATCCGAGGGCCTTAAACAACAATCTCATAAATAAAGTCAAGGGCTGTGTCCAGGACTGACCGTGACCCAGCTCAGTTTGGGCATAAGTGCCCACGACTTGGTAGGAGTCTGCCAGAGGTAACCATTTCCTGGACTGCTGAGGGTCACACTGGCTGTACAGGGTCGGGGTGAACATGACAAAGTGTAGCCCCATGGCCTCCTGGTTGTTGCCTCTAACCATACTGGGTGAAAGTGTAGGATACACAACTGAGGATCAGACTTGATGTTAGTCAAACACTAGGTAAGCTATGCTTTTGCTGACTCACTACATTATGAACGCCCTGAAAGACAATGTGATTTGGTTGTGGTACGTCACCATTAGGATGAGATAAAGTGGCAGCAAGTAAGAGAGGTTAATGGGATCCACCTTCAATCATTTTTACAAGTAGTCACAATTAAAATGCAAACTGTGAAAAACCCACTATGTAAACATCACACTGAGAGAGAGAAAAAAGAAAGCACACTGAAAGTTTGATCAATGTCTCAAACAGTCCTATCATATAAACCCTGTTGTTTTGGGTGAATGTAAAGTTTTAGTGTTAAGTGAAAGCACTTTTGTGACACATTGAATAAAACTGTATCAAAGTACTATATCAAAGGGCTTGGCTCCAAAAACTTGCCTGAAAGGATTATCTGTTAAATTGCACCACATTTTACAACTGGTGGAAGTTGCATTACCTCTGACACAGTTTTAATCTTGTAATGAACTTTGCTCTGGCTGAATACGTTTGTGTTTTGAGGCCACATACAGCTATGTAGACTGATGGTAGAGTATAACAACTACAGTGTATTAAACATCATTACCCAAGCTTTTGGCTAATGATATGTAAAATATATCTCCTTGTGACAAAATTCTCATATTCAAACATGATGATTCACACTTCAAGCGTTCAAATCAACAAGTCCCATTTTTTTACTTGTCATTTCTGACTGTGTGTCATATGTCCAATAAACATACCTCTTATAGCAGTAGATCTCCTCAGGGTCTGCAATGCCATACTCTCTGAGCTTCAGAATCATTTGGGCACTTTTGCGAACAGCCTGGTCATAGCGCTCACTGCGGGACAGGAAGTTTGGATCCTCCTCCTTGAAGTCTGGGTCACTGAGAACCAGTGACTCTATAGTGAATGGTGGAAGGTAAATCAGATATGCATTTCTTATACTGTGCAACTTGAATTTAAGTCAACTTATTTCTTAAGAGTTCAACCAGACACTTTCAAGGGTTGTTTAAAGTTTTTTAAATTGTTCCTGAATGTGAAAATGTGAATGTTTTGTGTGTGATCAGTATTCCCAGACTGACAGGCTTAAGTTGTACAAACACCTAAACTTTCAATAGAAGGAGAGAACAAAACAAACTTGGTTGAATGCAAAGAAGTTATAGTCATGGTCATCATATCCTCTTTCTGCCATTTACTGTTTCATTTTGGTACTTGAATTTGCCCAGATGTCAGGTTGATGGAGCCAAGTCTCCCAGCACAGGATTACTGGCAGCATGTATACAGTACATCTGTGTATAATCAAAGGAGCACTACTACATTAAAATAGAATATCAAAAAAAAAGCTGCATTTTTTTTGGTGAGGTGAATATTTCATCGTACCACTATGAATGAAGCACTGTGCTGCTAGAGATGCCATGCCTTAAACATGCTTAACTAATTTTGACAGCAAAAACATCACATCATTTGTATCTTCATTAAAACATTAAAATGCTTTTTTCTGCACATCATTCAGGCCTGAGTTGACAAATGAAGCCTTCAGTTGACAGAATTTGGAGGACAGTAACATTGAACCCCCCTGTGCTCCAGTGTACACCAGGTATTTGTTCAGGTAAATGTCACAGACTCAGATGAAGGAATGAGTTTATGATATCTTATGAATCCATGGACCCAATCTGCCCTATGTCAGTCTGGTAGTGATGGTGTAATGGTTAATGTTTTCTTGACACACTTTAAGGACCAAAGACTAACCAGTCATCATGTGAGTGCCTTAGCCAGCGAGCCCTCATAGCCACAATTTATCAACAATAACAATAACATTAACAGCTACTTCCAGCACGATAATGCTCTTCTGTGTCACAAAGCAAAGGTAATCTCAAACTGGTTTCATGAATATGACAATTATTTACTTCACTGTCCTCAACAAACAATAAACTACACCTTTGAAATGTGGTGCAACTGGAGACCAGCAGAGGGAATGTAAGTACAGCTGACTAATCTGCAGAAATGTAAAACACACTTAAAAAGTAACAAACCATAGAAATACCCAATTAAAGTGTGCTTTGGGTGAGATAGGTTTTCAAATAATCAAAGAGTTTGGTGTATTTCAGGACGACTAGAAAGTTGCGTAGCGGCCGTTGAAAAGCTTCGATGCTAGCGACTGTGCAGCTGTGCAGCCGTTAGTCCCCCCCCCCCCAACAAAACTGTTTTAATGACAAATAACCATCACTGCCATCATATTAAGTTTCTAGTGTCGGTAGTATAAACAACGACAACTCTACTGGTCACGGAAGACGTTTCAGACTCACCAATTTCTCGTCTTCTTCTGGTCTTTTCTGGGCCTCCGTCCAAAATGTTGGTCAGTTTCTCCACGTCAAATGTGGCATTTTGCCGCTCTTTCATAATATCAGGATTCATGGTTGTGTATCAAACTAAAAATAATACTTGTAGAGGAAACAACTATGAGAATATTGTTGTATAACGTCCTTATGGCATAACCTGACAGGTTTCAACGACCTCTGGCGCAGCCGCAGAGAGGGCGGTGGGCGGAGACCGACGAGTCACGTGACGTGCAGCCCTATACCCCGGTAGTTGTACCGGGTCTGAAACAACCCATGGATGTATAAAGAGAAACAACCCCTCAGCAAATCACTTACATTACTCCAGTGTTTCAAACACTGTCTCATTGGGCTGTGTGTTTTTGTTTTATCTTAATTTACCGCAATGCTTCCTGCAACTGCAGTTTTTAATTTCCCCTGGGAAGTAAACTCTGGGTCAGTGAAAGAAGGAGAATCAGTAAGAACATTTGGCAGGTAAGTTTGATGAAAACAACATTTGTATTTTGAGAGAGGGTTGTTGATCATTGTCCACTGCACTTTACACACATTTTTTCAAAATTGTACAAATGTTTCCCAAAGCTGAAGCTGGGTTTCAAACAGTCTTCGGTGCCTTATTGTTTGTCCTGTCTAGGCTTACAATACAAAATGCACCTTCAAAATAAAAGTATAAGTTGTATTGCCAGTTCACCAGTCTACCTTTTCAAATTTTGTTGTATTTTTCAGACTTGTCTGTTATCAGCCAGAGGAGTCCAGGGCTACACTATCATCTCATTATGCTTCAAAAGAGCATCACGTGGTTGTCCATACATTGTTTGTGGAACCTTTTAATCCAATAGTCGGGGCCCAGTATGTAGTTCTGGGTGAGACAGAAGATGTTGAGGGTAAGGGAACACTTCCTGATTTCATATAACTGCTGAATACTCTATTAGGATTTTAAGTCAAGTCAGTTTAATTTATTCTTCACAAGAGAAGTTAGTTCAAAGCGCTTAAGAAAAAAAAGAACATCTAGAACTTACTGCCTCAGTCACCTGCCTTTAACTGTATATATCTTCTTGTCTCACAGGAGTTGGTATGATGGTGCGTGCCCGTGTGCTGAACTGTGTTGATGGTGTAAACATTGCCCTTCTTCAGAAAGCCATCAATGAGCAAAGAAGCTTCTTCAGGGGGAGGGAGTGTAAGCAAGATGGAGCTACACAGCCTACAGATGCAACCTGATCATGGCATGGTCTTCTTTCATCCAGACACCCTGGGTGCTTGTTCCCGGACTGGGCCACCGTAGTGGCTCGAAAGCTGGAGTGCTGCTATGTGAGCTTCAGTGAACTTTTAAGTATAAAATTTATGTTCACTTTGAACAGTAAATGCAAAGACCTTGTCATTATCTGGCTGTAACACGGATGTGTGCTTTGACAGGAGTTACCCACAGAAGTGACTCGGTATATTTTTGTCAGTGAAGAACTGAGCTGACACACACACACACACACACACACACACACACACACACGCTCCCCACCCCCCGACCAGCCAGCCCTCCTTCCCACCAACAACCTCTGCCTGTACAGATGCATCAAAAGAATGAAGTAATCAGTTATAAACTTTTATTTACAAAAATAAAAAGGAGTTGTAGGTTTTTGTTCCTGTCCTTTTTGTTCGTACATAATTTTGATCATCCAATTGCTATGTTTTTATTTCAGTATGCACCAATATAATTTTGATAAACTCACAACCTCAGAGCAGACAAAGCTCTGTGGACCCTCTGAGATCTCTGGGGCCAGGTTGGGAACCAGTGTTCTAGGACATGTTCTTTTGTTTTTACAAACTAAACACAGTGTTTGAATTTGTCATCATGAACTGTACTGCATAGTCTTATTAGTGAGCTATACAGGTTTCAGACTATATGCTAAAACAGGGCATCCCAGCCTTTTTGGTTTGTCACCCTTCATAACAGGTTGTGGCTTTATGCAGACAAGAACAAGAACAGCATTTGAGAAAATAGCTGGCAGATGATGAAAATAAATCCTTTTGACTTGAAAAAAAGGGAGTACATTACGACAGACTTCAAATGAAGTGTGTTTCTTTTAGAGAGTCTGAAGAGGGTAAAATCCTTAGTAACAAAAACATGCTAACTAACAAGATTGCACAGTATTGTTTTACTTTCTCATCCATGCAGTCATCTGCTGACCCAGATATTATCTGGATATTTGCAACCAGCATGCTAATGTACACTGGGTGGAGTGGTGCCACTGCCAGTTATTTGTCACGTGTAGTCTATGCGTGATACGTAGCAATAGTGGAACACACACTCTTTTCCTGTAGGACTTAAGTAAAGGTTATTAAAGGTCAGCCAGGTTTTATCTAGTAAAATATACAAAGGTTGAATAAGCTTATGTGTTTTATTTAAAAGACTACACAGCATTGAAAGTGAAGTGAGAGAATCCATGCCCTTAAACCATTATAATTTAAATTTATTGATATTTGTTTTTTTCATAAAGTATCAAACAAGATTTAGTTTAAAGTGAACAGTGTCAAGGATAGCCCATGAATAATACAGAATCAAATCAATCATGGTAAATAGCATTGCACCTTGTCCCAGTATCCCTATAACACAATGACATCAAAGATTGCATTTATATCCTCCATTTTTTTAAATTAATTAAAAAAAAAAAAAAAAAAGAAGAAAAAAAAACAAGAGAAAAACATCTGCCCTTGTCAGACATGTTTGGTAAACAAAAGCAACTCAGCATCACTTATTCTGGCTAGATAGAAAGCTTTGCATTAGAAGGCTTTTCCTGAGTCCAAATGCACATTGTAATTACGAATAATGGATTTCATATGGATTTCCCATATCAAATAGCACATTTTTACCACCTAACATCAGAGACTAGGACACTACAACTATGTTGTAAACACATCTAGAATCTTCCATATCTATGAGGCTTGTACGCTGGAGCATAACCAGAATCTTTGGAGGAGGCAGGCAGCATTGGTAAGCCTGACACTGGGTCTCGCTTACAGCGTTCCAGAGCTTGTTTGTAGCTGATCTTCTCCTTTGTCATGGGGTCAACAATATCCTTGATATAGGTTGACTCACCCTGCAGCACCCTCACCATTGTGCTGTCAATCATTTTGCATCCAATGGCATCCATGATGCTTACTCTGCCACCAGTTGTAGGATTGACAAGCCCTCCTGTCAGATGCTGTGCCTCCATGTAGCGAATGGCGCTGTCCTTTGGCATCCAGCCTTTCTGAACGGCCTCTCCCACAGACAAACGCTCTTTGGTCATGGGGTCTTCAACACCAGTGAAAGCCTTCTGGGCATTGAGTAGCCTCTGTTGTTGACTATCCTCAATGAGGCCTCTGGTTGCAGCCTTGTGAACTGTGTATTTTTCTTTGTTGTTGATGTCAATAATGCCACCGGTTGCTGCTTGAGCCTCTAGAAGCTTTTGGGCAGTGATGGGGTCAATCAGTTTGCGCTGGGTGGCGCTGCGTATTGTAAAGCAGGTGTCAGTGTTTGTATCTATCACTCCAGCAATTGGGGGGATTTCTTTAGAAGTGGTGAGGGGGGAGGGGGCTGATTTCACTGGTGTGGTGGAATTTGGGGTGACTGGGTTATAGTGGGGTTGCTCATTGTCACCTGCAACCAGCAAGGCAAACTCTGAGATGGGTAGCTTGCCTTGTTTGTACCGTTTTAGATCATGCTCTGTCAGCCTACCTTCCTTCAGGGCCTCTTTGATAGAGTACTGCCTGCCACTCTTGCGATCCTGTAGTACAGATGTCTCACCATCAGGTCCCAGGGATGTGATCTCCTCCCAGTCACACTCCAGCTCCTGCAGGTGAATGTACTGTTCACGATCAATCAGGCCCTGTAGGTAAGCTTCATAAGGAGACATGTCTTTGCCTGTATCTGGATCCAAAATTGTGATTTTGGTGGAGACGTTGGTTTCTCTAGTCCTTGTCTCTGACTGCTCTTCTTTTTGCAGATTTGCCAGGAGCTCTCGGATGGTGCTGTCTCGAAGATGGATCTTGTCTTTTTCATCCAGGATCTCTTTCTCCACACTCTGTATGTCAGACTCCATCTTAATGCTCTTCTGCCTATTCTTCTGTGTTCTTTCACTTATCAGTCGAGTCTGCTGCTGGAAAGACAGACTTGTGTCATGTTTCTGGGCCTCGAGTGTCTTGAGCTCCCGAAGGAGGTCATCATTCTCCCTCTGTCGAGCATCCCTGTTCGCAATCAGGGTAGTCTCCTCTCTAGAAGTGCTTGACTTGCTGTTCAGCAGAAGGTTGATTTTGTCCTTGATCCGTCTGATTTCATCCTCAACGTCCTGTCTGGCAAATTTCTGCTCAGTCACCTGTTCCCTCAGGCGATCCCTCTCACTTTCGACAGCCTGGTCTTTCTCAACACGGATAACCTCTTTGTACACCGTCTTCTCACCAGACTTCTCTTTTTGCAAGAGCTCAAGCTTTAGAGTGATGTTACGAATGTCTCTCTGGAGACACAGTATATTGCTGGTTTCCATGTCCATATCTGACCGAATACCATTTGTCATCCTCTCAAGTTTTGGGTCCCTCTCTACCTTCAGCACCTCTTCAACAACAATACTTTCCTCAACTGGAGGTGGAGCATTTTCCAGCTGTGCAATGCGCAGTTGGAGCTCTCTGACCTCAGACTTTGCTTGAATCTTCTTTTGGTGTTCATCACTCTCTCTCAGGATTCTCTCTTTGTCTTCCACCTTTGTTCTTAGCTGCTGGAGCTCAAGCTCCAGCTGACGACGACTCTTTACTTCGTCATCCAGGTTCCTGTTAAGCCGCTCATGCTCGACTATCTGCCTTGGGTCCTTCTGTACATGCAAAACCTCCTGCACAACCACTTTTTCCTCAGGTTTTTGTCTCTCCAACAGAATATATTTGTTCTGCAGGTCAAACACCATCTCCTCAATGTTGCGCCGCAGCTGTGCCTCCTCACGCACATCCCTTCTCAAGCGGTCAGCTTCTTTCTCCAATAGTGGATCAGGTTCATACTTGACAACCTCTCTGGTGACAAGTTGGGTTTCTATCTTGGACTTTTCAGTCTTCCATTCATCCCTCTCTTTCCTGAGCAGACTCACCTGGTCCTGGAGGGAGTTGTAAGTGGTGTGCAAATGGTTCACCTGACCATTTAGCCTTTGGATCTCTCTCTCATTTTCAGGGCTCCTCTCCTCTTTAACTACCTCTTGGAGAACTTCCTGAAACTCCACCTTGGGCTTCTGAGAACGAAGGATATTCAGCTCAGATGTTACCTCGGTGAGGTCCCTATCTAGATCAGAGCGTTGTCTGTCGGAGTCTTGTATGTCTTTCTTTAGCCGCATTATCTCCACCTCTGTGTTTGGGTCTATCCGATAGATCTCATTGACAATTTCCTTCATCTCAACTTTTGGTTTCCAGTCTTGAACTTCTCTGTAGCGGCTGTTGAGTTCCATCAAATCTCTGGACAGGGAATTGTTTTCAATACTCTCTTCCTCCAGGCTCTTTCTAATCTTCTTAGATTCACTGATGAGGTCAGGGTCTTGTTCAATCTGTTTAACTTCTTTAGTGATAACCTTAGGCTGGATATTAGGAATCATTCTCTCAAGTGCATTAATCTGACTTCTTGTCTGGAAGATTTCATCATTTAGGAGCTTGCTCTTGTTTTTCTCATCGGAAATTTCTACGTCAAACTGTTGGACTGCTTTTAACATCTCAGGATCCTTTTCTACTTTCACTACCTCCTTCTTAACCACCTTCTCTTTGATTGGTGGTCGCTTCTGCTGGAGAATAGAGACTTCTGTCTGCACCTGAATCTGTTCCCCATCTCGCACTCGAATTTCATCTTTCATCCTTGCTATTTCATCTCTCAGCTTATCACCCTCTATGTCAAGCTGGGGATCTTTCTCAAACTCTGTCACCTCTCTGGTCACCAGTTTGGCTGGAGTGGTTTTCAAGGCGTCTTGCAAGGTGGCAATTTTTTTGTTTATAACCTCAACCTCACTCTGAGTGGTGCTATGCTTTAGAGCCTCCTCATGTAGTTTATTCTGCAGATCACCCAAATCAGTTTCTAGCTTTGGGTCGCGGTAGTACTGTATTACTTCTTTCTCCTCAATGCGCTCCACTCCTCTGCGGCTCTTCAGCGACATCATCCTATCTTTAAAGGTTCTCAGTTCTGTCTCAGCATGCACTGTTCTCTCTTTCTCTTCCTCAAGCTCTTTTGCCAGAGTGTCTAGCTCAAGAGCACTCTTTTGCAGGTTTGAAACCTCCACTTGTTGCTGTGCCAGCTTCTCTTCATTCTGCCATGGAAAAACATAAATTAACGTGACATAGTTTTAGTTAGTTATAAACTGAACAACTTTTTGCAGTGAAGCACATGACAAAAGCAACCAATCTTTTTTTCCCATTAATTCATGTCTCTTTATCTTACTTGCAAAAGGAGATTCTTAGCCAAACCCATCTGTTTTTGGCGTTGGGTGTTTTCAGCTGTTGCTTTAGTGTAACGGTTCACCAGATCCTTCTCCTGTAATAAAACAGTTAAAGCGTTAAAGATGAGACACTTATACTAACCAAATGTCGATCATTTAATTATGATAAAACATAAGAGCCTAAATATTACCTCTTTCTGAACAGCATCAGAGAGCGTCAGTGCTTCAGGTTTTTTGGGAACAGTGACACCAGCATCCTCAAGTGTACCGTTGTATTTGTTTACATTGGCATCGTACTCCTGCATATATGTGAAGAAAGGTAATAGAATTATTCATCTCTGATTTACCATCAGAGATTAATAATTATCAAGTGCCAAAACACCTGTCTCTCATTAGGATCCATTAGATTCTTACACTGAATAGATTCTGCAGGTCTTGAGACAGGTCAGACAGTCTGTCTACATCGTCTCCCTTCCTTGTCAGGTCCTCCATCACCCTCTGCAGTGAAATGTTGATTAAAAATGCATCTTCTTTTACTGTCACTACTTATTATTTACTGTTACTTCATATTTCTTACAAGTATAATCCACTTCTCTCAACATGACACATCGTATGTTTGGTCATGAGATGGTCTCACCTCTTGGGATGTCTGCTTCGCGGTGACCTGAGAGACATCATCATCGGGATTCATCTCGTCTGTCGGCAGGTTGTCCAGGAAGGCATTGAGGGATTTGCTTGTGTTCTGGAACTCCTGGTTCTTGGTTGCAGCTTCTTGTAAGATATTTTCTCTGAAAGGATTGATACACTGACACGTGTAAAAGCTCTGCACTATAATACTTCTAAAAATACCAATAAAATTCAAATGTCTGATGTTGTTTTACATTATTTTATATTTCAAACAAGAAAAGTATTTTAAAAAATATATAGATATATATATATGTGATGTTATATATCAGTTTGATTCTCACCTCTCCTTGAGTTGGTTGGCAACGTTTGCATAACGGGACTGCAGCTGCTTGGTTTCTGTTCTCTGGCGCTGGATGTCAGGGCAGTACTCTTGATATCCCTGCTGCAGGGAGCTGCACAATTGCTCTGTGGTCTCCAGATCTTGACTCAGCTTCTTCATGTCATCCTGAGCTGCTGCCACAGACGCACGCTGGTTCTGATATGAACAAAGAAGACATGGAATTTAAAACATATACCAGCTGCATCTTTAAGTAAGAAAATCCCCTTTTTATGTGGTAGAGGTAAGATTTTGAGAAAAGACTTCCTCACCTCTATGTCGCTAATACGGTCTTGAATTGCATTTGGCACATCAGGGACTGGACCATCTTCACTTAGCTTCTTCTCAAACCCAGAGATAAGACCATCCACCTTCTTAATCTGATTCTCCAGGTCGAGAGATGCATTTGCTCTGAGGGGAAAAAAAGTATTTAGTTCAGTAGCAGAGCAAAAACATTTTAAAAACAGACATTTTCATTGGAGATAAAACCTTCCACCAGTCCAACTTTGTAAACAAAATATCTGCTCACTTCTTGGTGTAGAGGTCCGCAAGTTCAGCAATGCTATCATGCTTGTTGTTGGCAGCACTCAGTTTGAGTGGGAGTGCAGAGGAGGTGCCGCTGGGATCTTCGGACAGCAGAGGCTGCAGGTCGGTCTGCGCTGCCAGCTTTTGCTGCTCCAGAGCCTCCAGGGCCTTGGCAGCTTGCTGTGAGGTACAAACATAGATACTTTTACTAATAAGATCATCCAGAGTTCCTCTGTCAACCTGTATAGAGACACCTGATGGCCTGTATGTTTTCGCAGAAGCTTTTCCACAGTTTCTACAATATCATCTCTGACAACATAATACCTCTGCTCATGCAAGCAGCCTGAGGGAGTGAAGAACCAGAAATGCAGTAGTATATATAGAGTGAATGCACACAGGTAAAAACAAACAGAAAAAAGACAGCTCAATAAAACCTTAGCAAAATGATACACACTCCCCTAAATCTAAGAAGTTGTGAGACAGAGCAACTTCAGAGAACAACAAGAACAGCGAGTGCTGATATGAATGTATTTTTCTCACTTCCTGCTCCTTCAGCCTTTTGGCCAGGTCTCCAGCTGGATCTGTGCGGTCCAGTGGAGCTCGCAGGCGGCTCAGCATGCTCTCCTCAGCGTTGGCCAAGTCACTGTCCAGCTTGTCCAGCTGCTCGGCCAAGGCTGTTACTTTGGGGTCCGGCAGGGAAGAGGACACTGGGGCTGAATGAAGAGATAGAGACGTTAATTTAATGACTGGTCTAATTTTGGCTTTGAAACTTTCTGTGCAACTGGTAGAGAATAGTCAGTGATTATAAAAC
Source organism: Selene dorsalis (assembly GCA_900303245.1). Lineage (NCBI taxonomy): Eukaryota > Metazoa > Chordata > Actinopteri > Carangiformes > Carangidae > Selene > Selene dorsalis. Next base: position 64,074 of record OMNW01001296.1, on the reverse strand, counting down.
CAATGATCCAATACAATTATGATATTTAAGGTTTTAATATATAGACAATGACCTGATTTTTGGGAATTGGTGACTTCTGATTTGTGATTCTTAAGTGATGCAGCCAGAGCAGCTCTTCTCTTCTTGATGTCTTCAAGTTCTCCACCCAAACTGATGAATTCCAAACAGAGAGAGGTAGAAACAGGAACAATATGAGTGACATGTTCTTACATTGTATGCTGTTGCCTTGATAACACAGCCGCAGATACTCACAAGTCCACTTTGTCAATGGCATCTGAGTCAGGTGGTGGGATCTGGAAGCAAACTCCGGGGAAGCTTTTGGCTGCACCATCAGTGCCGATAACATCCCAGTTCTCACCTGAGTTTGATGTCAAGGTGAACTTGTCCCCCCTTGACAGAGAGGTCTGGATAATAATGACAAATAAAACACACACACACACACACACACACACAAGAGCTTAGACAGTTTAGATGAGAAACATGATTGAACTGAAGCTACTCAGCTGCAGATATCTGACTGAATGTCTGAAAAAGAAATTGAGCTCCACCTTATCTGCCTCCCAGTCACACAGGGTCTCCACTGTGATGGGTCTGTTGGGGGCGCTGCGTCGCAGCTTCAGAGGGGCAATGGTGGTGCTGCGTCTCCTCAGGTCGGCCAGCAGTTGTTCGCTGTTCTGCACAGTCTTCTCCTCTCCCTGGTGAGAAAAAGCCAGAGGGGAGAATAGACCTCAGAAATACTCATCATAATGGGCAAATGCAAGGCTTCATTATCTTGAAATGTATGTGTCATTATACATAACGTACATGTCCACATTACAATGTGTATATATCTGTTTCCCCATGTGTCTCACCTTTAAGATACCGTATAAACACAATGTTAGTGTGATCTATGAGGGTAACCCACAGCAAATCAACTGGGCGAATAAAAAGAAATAATATTAAAAGATTATGTAAACAAAAAGGCTAAAAAAAATTGACATTTCAATCTTTTTGTCACCCATTCCATCTACTCTTTCTCCTTTTCTGCTTCGTCTCATTTCACCTATACTTTCTTCTCTGTCCTCATATGTTCAACCTCCATCCCTTGTTTCCTTCTCCTCCCTTCACTGGTTCAATCTCTAAACTAAGTCAACTCTACCTCAAGCTGCAACAGTGTCTCTGAGTTGCTCTTCTTAGCGATGGTCTTGGGGTCCAGGTTGTTGTTTAGTTTGGTCAGTGTCTCTGACAGTTGATCAGTGTCCATTTGGTACTGCAACACAAAAGTATTGTTTAACAAACGTTTTGCTCCTGTCCCCAGACATACTTGAAATAATGTGACATTTGTCAGTTGTATATTTACCTTTTTGAATGCCTCCACATTGTCCAAGTGTGTCTCTTGACAAATGCAGAGGTTGAGGAATTTCTGCCACTCATTTCGTACAGCATCTCTCTGAGCCTGAAAATGTAACGCAAGTTTAATCAGCCTGGATTATACAGGTTCAAGCTCATGACGATGACTCTTCCGATTAATGACATGTACCTGTATTGTGGCACTGGCAGGGTGCTTCAGTTCAGTGAGTCTGTCTCCTTCATCTTGGATTTTGTTCACCTCGCCCTCATGGGCCAGCAGACTGTTGTTCTTGAAGTTCTGATTGACATCAAATCAAAGTGGACTTATTTATCATGATAGAACAAACATCTTGCACCATTCTGGACGAGCAATTGTTTAATAGTATTCGCACATTTCACTGCTCTGACTTTACAGTCCTAACCTCATACTGCCTGCGGACGTCAGGTGGGTCAACCATACGGTCACTCCAGTCCTGGTTCTTGATTTTATCTTGTTCTTCTCCCAAGAAAGTCAGTTCCTTGTTACACCCCTGCATGTATTCATACAAGCTGTTCAGGTAGTGACGACGCCACTTGGAGTTGTCCTGAGGAAACAGACCAAAAACCAAACAAACAAACAAAAAAGACAATGAAAGTTCCACATCTGTCAAGTTCTGAAGGTGCAAACATTTCGTGACACATAAACAGAAGACAGTGCAACTTTAAACAATCAATAAATACACACATGACAGCTGTCAAACACTGACACTGAGTAAATATTCATCTGTAAACAGAAACAAAGATCATCTTATAGATGTTCTAACAATAAAACATTATTATTACATGTGAACAACTCAACTCACCAGCAGGTTGTTGTATTGTTTCTTCAGGGCTGTGTAGTTCTCCTAAAAGACAAATAATAACATGGTCAAAATAAATAAAAAACAGATCATTAAGATCTAGTGCGATGTGATGTGTGATGTCCTCACCTTGCTGCCAGCCGAGCTGACACAGAGCTGTGAGTTGTAGGCCTCAATCTCCTTGTGTATGATGTTGTGAGCAGCAATCTGCTTCTTCAGATCTTCCATGGTGGGGCCATATTCCTCCGAATTCACCTCTTTCTGTAGACACGGCAACCAGGAGAACTTCACTAATGGTATGAAAATAACCCCCAAAGGGCGAGTGCGACAGGATGAGGTGCTCTGTAATTAGTTGTGCTGTTAAGTCACTCACGAAGGCTAATTAGTTTACGACAGGGAAGTGAGAGCCCATGAAGCATGGCTGATTGAATGACTATTTGGAATAAATGTCAGCATGGATTATGTAACAACCAGTCACTGCTGAATACTTTTCACCTCTTCTATCACTATCGCTGTCACTCTCAGTCCAAAGCTCATTTGTTCCTGACATCAATCTATAGTAATATACGTTTATATATCTTTTTATTTTATTTTGATAAAACAACAAGGAGCTGTAGTTTTTAACAAATGTTACGGTAATAGTGCTTTTCTTGGGGACTGTTTTCAGTGGTGAGTTGATACACATCTAGCGGTGTATGAGTCAAAATAGTCATCTAGTACTGATTAATGTGTTTTAATAGACAACAGCGGTGTTCTATGTCACAGAGGAATGAGATGAGATAAATACACATACAGCACTTTAATTCATGGGATAAATTGGTTTTGTTGATAATTTGCTGACAATACGAAAATTATAGGATATGGCCTGCCTTATCATTTACTTACATATTACTGAATATTCAAACAGATTTTAAACAGGCTGTCCTGAATTTCCAGACAGTTATTGTACATACTTGCTTCTGGTTTAAAACAGGTCCCCAGTCAATTCTGGGCATCAGTGACACATCATCAATCTGTTCATAGATGTCTCTGTAGACGCCACAGTCCTTCAGCCAGCGGTCATGGAGGTGGACAACGCTGGGGATGACAGTGACACAAACACTGGTTAATATTCAAGCAGATCTACAGTCTTTTAAATAAATAATTTTTACATTTAAATTAAACAATATGTCTCACTATGTACAAAATATATATTATGTGTTATGTTATCGCCCCTGAGGTTCTACAAGTGTATTTTCATTTAGGCAGCTATGCTGTTATTCCTGTGCTGCATCTATTCAGTATCAACTCACTCGCTCTCTATTTCTTTGGCTTGTGGGTGTTTGAGTTTCTTGGCTCTGTCCACATCAAGGAAGAGGTCCCTCAGCAGACCCTCCGCCTCACCCAGCTTGTCTGAGATCTCCGTCTGATGCTTTAAGGGCTGCTCTTTCTTGTCATTTTCAGCGTCCTGGTGGATACAGACAGCCAATAAAATTAGATTTTTATACAGGGTCCCCTGCGAATAGATGTGAAGATTAGTACAATAAGTGTGTGCTCACCACAATCAGCAGCTCTTCTGCCCGGAGGATGTCTTTCTCCACCTGGTCAGCATTCTTCTGCATATGGGCGATCAACAAGGCCAAGTTGCCGGTCTGGGACCTGCAAGGGTGAGGGGAAAGGGTCAGAAAAGGTCACAGATCAAACCACAAGCACTGATCAGATGGTGTTTTATTATGAATTAATTCAGTTTTTCCATTTTATGTTCCATGTTTCTTCTTTCAGTGCCACATTCCTGAGCACCATGACCCACCCATAGACATGGGATTTACTATTTGTATCTTTTTTTTTAAGTGTAGGTTTGCTTCTTTCTACATCGGGAGCTCTCAAACATCAATAGTTATCTTGATCAGATACACTTCCTAAACTTACATGAACATCAGAACAACACACAAGACACCGCACAAACCAAACGTGAACTTGAAAACTTAACGACGCTTCAAAACAATTCACATTTTAGGATAATTTTCACATGACAATGTATTCTTTTCAATCACTCTCACACTTCATTGCATTATCTTGTCGATTATCAAGAGCATCAAGATCCATCAACCTGGCAAATCACACACACTCTCTCAAGGGCTGCTGCGATGGCACAGGGTCTTAAACATGGCCACACTTTTATTTCACCAGGCAAGACTATTTTAATGTGTGTTCACAGATTTTTGTGAACCAGCTCATTAACAACACCGCTCACTAACACCAAGAAAGTGGAGAACGTCACACAGGTTCTTAAATCACTGCACTGGGGTTA
>OMNW01001296.1:46549-59486 GCA_900303245.1 Selene dorsalis | reverse complement strand
ATATAATATGTATATATATATATATATATATATGCTATATAATTAAGTGTTCCTTGTCAGGCATCAGTGTGAAGTTTATATAGTAGGTAAAGCTTTAGATAGAGCCACACCCGCAGCGCTCCTTTAATGTTAACAATTCCACTGTCCCTCCCTGTCGCTGTTGGTGCTGCTCTCTGCTGCTCAGAGAGGTTAGGCAATGCCTCAGACAACAGACGATGGAAGAAATTCTTAAGGCTGATAAACTGCACCCATAAAACTAAAGTAGTTAACAGTTAACAGGTCAAAAATAAAACAATTTGCAGTTGAGGATTTGACTGAAAATAAAACAGCAGCTTAACAGTGTTTGTAAGAGATCCTTTGAGATTCAGTAAATAAAGAATTGGCAATCAAATATAGAGGGTGTGAATTCAATCAAATAATTTGCAAACTTGTAAGAGGGTGCATTTAAAACCAGGGAGGACAATAAGACTTTGTGGAGACTTTATGATTGAGGCAAAGTTTGTGGTGAATTGTGGCAGACAAAGATTTTCTTCAATGGCTGCATTACAACAACCTATGGAAGGAGACATTTGAGACCTGAAACTCAGTTTTTTTGATATACTTTATGTGTCCAGGGGTCCAGTTATTCTTGAAAACTTTAGTGCATATGTACAGGAATTGTTGTTTCTTTGAAAATCTGATTACTGCACAAGTTTAGCACATATTATTTTTTTGACAAATTGCTCTACACCATAGATGGAAAATTACTCGTCCTGAAAGCATCCTAACATCATGCAGCGTTAAATCACTTACCCATCAGCTGGGAAAGTAAAACGAAGTCACAGCTGAGTTTTTTTTTTCGTATTTGTGCACCCAAAACAACAAAACTCAGACATGTCCTAAATCAGAGAGCTGACATGCCAGACCTGACTGTAAAAGACTTCATTCACACAGCAGACTGAGGAATGTTGGCAAACAGCTTGTTCATCTGCCCACATACTAAGACTACCCCTGTGTACAAAGTCACCTCTCCTCAGGCTGAAAACTGGAAAGAGCCATATAGGATAGATTTACAACCTAAAAGAACATTCAACACATTCAACTCTATAAGTATGGTGCGACTGAGGAATGTGAACAGGCTCCTGTACTGACTCACTGAGGTGTGAGCTGAGCTGGTTCTGCTCTGACAATGGCCTCACTCCTCCTCACTCAGCAGGAGAGACAGGTATGGGCCATGCATACGTACACACACACACCCACCCACCCAATATACATAATAGATAGATAATATGCACAAGCATTATTTCAATTTCCCCAATTTTCAGCCACCTAACTACTTGAATCTCCGTGGTTACTTATGAAGAGCAGTGCATTCAGGTGGCTGTCATTTTTTCTCTGACACAGCGAGTGAGTTAGTCGCTGGAAGTGAGGATTCATCGCTCACTCTGCTGACGCAAGGGAGACAAATACAATACAGCATGGTATGCATCCTTTTAGCACCCGATCTATCTTGACCTTGTTTTTTATGAGTTGGATTCCTTTTTGAGTGTCTTCATTTTTTTTTATCATCTAATCTTTTGTTTGTCTTATGGTCTCAAAGAAAAAAGATCAATTATTTCTTCCTATAATTCAGTTTCCTGGTTCTGTAAATTAGTGGACTAAGACAATGATCAGATAAGTCCAAGACTTTTTCATTCTCTCTGGAATAAGTCTAATATGCTGCAGTTTTAGATATATATTACAGTGTTTTAAATAAAGCTAATAAGTCAAAAGCTTTGAAATGACTCAACTTTCCAAATTAAAAAGTCAGGTTAAAGTTTAGTTTCTTCTTTTTTACACCTTGTCACATTTGAAACATGGGTGTGGTGAAGAAGCTGGAGGAGAGGACCCACCCACATGTGACTGTGACATCCTGGGTGTGTGATCACATGTGTATCTGCACCAGGTATGTGTTTTTTTATAATAGTCTGTGTTTCCACTGATCAGGGGTCTTGGACCTGTAGCGAGTTTGAACTCCTGATCAAACAGCAGGACTTCGTCTTCCGTTGGTCTGACTGTTTTAAAAAGATTGATCGAAAGTGAGCACGTCTGTCAACAGTGAGAGCCCATTCCTTTCAGGTGTGTGTCAGTGTCTGTGTTTGGTTCAAGCTAAAGCCTGCACTCTGATCAAAAAAGAAAAAAAAACAAGACAATGCATTTAAAAAATCAGTTTCATCTATGAATGACAGGGCAGGACAGCCAAACAGATAGTAGTCATGGCTGAACTGACTTGAAGGCAGGACAACTGGATAACCCACATAATTCAGAAGGGCTTGTCAACATTTTTTTGGTGTAGTAATTTATGAGATGACAAAACATGAACCACAAACACTCCCTGATGTGGTCTCACGTTTCCTCCCAGCTCACAGTCAGTGGTATGAAATTCAGTTGTGTTGGAAAATCATATTGACTGTGATGGTATCAGTACTGATACTTTCTGAGTGTCAGGTCACATCAGCAAAAACAAGCTGGCCACTTGTGCTTTACCCCCTGACATCAGTGCTCTCAGGCATCATGACATTCAGACCAACACCCACCAACCCACCCATCCACAGTTTTCTTCCTTCACCTGGGAAGTGAATTTACACCGTCCGGGTATCAAAACACAGAACCCAGTATGAATTAATCTACCACCTCGAATTAAAACCGAAACAATAATTAGATAAACTCATGAGTCAGTTGATTGAAAATTAGTTGGTAGCAATTCTTATGATCAATTAATCATTCAAGGCATTAATCAGTGTTAAACCCTCATTCTAAACATGTTTGAGCTGAATATCTTTCAGGTCTTGACAAGAAATTCATGCTCATCACCTCCAGCTCAGGAAAATTGATGTGGATTGAGCACTTAATTACCAAAGCAATCAACTGATCATGAGAATCGTGATTTACATTCTTGTGGTATACTGTCTATATTGGCTGATGAGCTCAATGATTCTTTAGGGCCAAATGAGCTGGGTGACAGGTCCTATGTCACACGATGAACTACAGTTTGGAACCAACGCCCACATAACAGAAAGAAGCCAGCTGAGCAGTGCAGGCCGCCATGCCCTGTCACACCTCAGCACACACTCCACAGGTCCTGGGGAGGGACAAGGTGAAACCACAGGCCGGTCAGCACCCACTTGTGGAGTCACATCCTCTGAAGTGATATAGTCTCACAGGTTTAACACAGACCTGAAATGCAGTACCTACTACCATCAAATCTCCTCAACATGAGAGTGTCTTAAAGGTGAGAGGTTATCATCATCATCATCATCATCGTCATCATTATCATCATTCTCTACCCTCAGTAGGAACTGTAAGGCAGAGGTTTCTGTCCTGTCATCATCTCCTTCATATTATGTGTAAAACAGGTCCAGGACATGCTACATCTCACATGTCTCATTTACCTTTTTTAAAACTTTGGTGTCATTTTATTGTGATTGCACACAAGCCTGCACCTCTACCTGCCAGGTTAAAGCCCTTCTTTGGAAAAATCTATTTTCAGTCCAATATGTCTTTTAAACAGCACAGAGAGAATATAGTCTGTATGAATACCAGCTGAGAATTGGCACATCGGTCATATTTTTGCAGGTTTTAGCAATTGAGATTCAGGTGGAAAAGATCTGATAATAATTTCCTCTTGTGTAACTTTCACTTGAACTCATAAACATATTTTCACTGGTTTCACCTGTTGTTTTAAAGCACAGTGTCCCACCTAATGTTTACAAAGTAAACCTGACCTCAGGCTCTGTTAACACTCTTGAAGGCCCTAAACCAATCCTGAGGATTAACCCTGACATAACTCAGCACTTGAAATTAGTGAAGAATCCAACTGGGAGAGAAAATTTCCTCAGCAGAGGCACAATATAAACAAGAGATCAACCGCAAAACACAGAGAGAACCAGGACAGCAGCACAGGAAACATGACACAGTCCTTAGGAGGAACAGGAGGAGGGGGGACATAACCGAGATACAGTGTCACCACACACACTCCCATACACTTATACATGCATTCGTAAAGTCTTCAGGGTAAAACTCACTTTTTGACCGAGCCCGAGCTTGAGACCGAGCCTTCCTTTTTCTTAAACATCCTGGAGGTTGTGGTGGGTCAAACAGGGATCCCACAGAAATATTGCGTTGTCTCTCTCTTACTCCTTCTCGGTCTCTGCCTTCCTCACCCTGTGGCTCCCACTCTGTCTCTCCTCTCCCTTTGGCTCCTCTCACAAGCACTCACGTCAGCAGTGTTTGGCACTAGCAGCCCCTCCCAGACAGGTTAACAGGTGTGTCACTGCCTAGACATCCACCTTGCAGAGGAAGACTGGACTGACCTGTTCCTCGCACTCTCCCTTCCTCCCACCTTTGGTCCAGCCCTTCCTTTTCATCGGGGCCCTGACAGACTCTCAAATCTCATCTAGGCAGCTGCAGGGACCCTTTGATCACCATGGATTCATTACTCATGGAACTGGAGTGACACTGAATTCCTGCAGGGAGAGGTGAAACAAAAATACTAATACACATTGCTAGGTTTTCTTATGCATAAAACAATAAATTGTTCTTTCCATACCTCTTGTTATCTTATAAATAAGAAAATCTATTTTTTTCAATTTGTAGACGTAATGAACTACAAGTGAGTACAGTTGAGAAAGTGCAACAAGCAACAAGTGATTCCAAATCTGACTGTTTAATTGCAGAGGAGAAGTGTGGTGCTCTTTGCTTTTGTTGGATGTTGCTCCCTGTCTCTCTCCTTATTATCACCTCTCCTTCACATCTCATTGTTATGTGTCTACTCTAACTAATAGTGACAGTGGCATGTCTCCTCAGCCTATCAGAGGCCCTTCCTACTTGGAGGGAATCCCTGCTAATTGACAACCACAAACCGAGAGCAACTGATACTACCTCATACATTTTTCTCTATTTCTCTACTGAGCTGAGCCACTGATGCTTAAACACTGGAATGCTATGAAAGGTCCTGTGATGACCCATCTCTACATCATATCAGCTCTCTCTCCTAGTCATATTTAAATGTTGCTGTGCTCCGGAACAAACAGGCCAGTTCACTCTGATACTAGAAAACCACAGCAGGCCGTCTCCTGGTTGCCTGATCAGCCTACAGCTGTTTGCCACTGTGCACAGTGTTCAAACTCATCAAACAACAAAGACTTCATATATTCAAACAGTGGAAAACTGCAGTGGCACACCTGTTACCTGTCTGTTGAAATGTTCCTGTGACCTGGTTTCTGTCAGACAAACAAAAAGAACTTCAAACATTTATACATTTGAACATAAGACTGTGACATACACACAAACATGGATTATGCTATTGGTCAATATAATTAGAGAGGCTGACCACAGCTCTGAAATTAGGGAAAATAAATCTTACCCTAACCCAGAGGGGGGGCAGAGAGGCACATGGGATTCACATTGTGAACATTGTTAACCCTTAACGTTACCAGTAAAAGAAAAAGGTGTAAGACCAGGATTTGATAACAAAGCCTTTGACCTGCCCTGCTCACCCCCTCTCTTCGTCTCATGGCACTACACTGCATTTACCCTCAGTAAAGGCTCAGATTGTTTTTATGGAACAAAGACAGACACATGTATGTACAGTCAACAGTGGAAAAGTGTGCAACGACCTCTGGGACAGACAGGAAGTCTGTTACCTAACCCCTTTACAAGCCATTATGCTAATGACTAAATACGCTGGACCGTGCTGTGTGTAGCCTCCACACACCTGCCAGTGATCGAGGATCAGGGCGGCTCTCTGTGGCAAATCAACAATAGGGAATCATGGCGAGGAATGCAGCCGGACGACTTTCTTTGCAGTGGAGTGGGGAACAACACATAGAGATCACATGTTTGATGTGTCCAGTCATACAGTTTCTCTCTCTGGGTGGGTCCACCTGTCTGGAAAACAGAAACTCTTTATTTTGCAGAGAGGTATGGAACACATTTTTATATCTCCAGAAACAACCACAAGGTCTATTCATTAGCAGCCTATCCCAAAGCTTTAAATCACATTACACAACCTTCCCTTCATAAATGTAATGTGCCCACTTCACATTCACCTGTGGATGCACTTTAAAGTCTTCCCATGTTGGCTTAGATCAATCTTGATGTGTTGAACGTTCCAGTTAACTAAATGGCACAAATAGATTAGTCCATGATCTTCTGCTCAAACAAACCTTCAATAATTTTTAGATGCAATATACAACTCAAGTGAGCTCAGAAAAATGTGAACTCTCAATTCAGCAAACTCAGAGATGTTCAAAAGCCCCATAAAAAGCTACTAAATGAACCTATAGGGTTTTTCATCAGCTTCCATTTCAAGGTGAGGAATAAAACAGCTCAGAATTGAATCAAACCCTGTGTTCAAATGTCCGACATCAGGGCCAAAAGAGGGACTGACAGAAAGGTTTTTGGATAAAATCAAATCAAAGCTGAACTACACCTATAGCCATGCTAGTGGCTGAGGCTGCCACACACATTCTCAATTTAAATGTCACATTATTCAGGACAATATAAACATGACATTCATACACACGACACATTAAAGACCAAACATCTGAGCCAAGAGGAAGTACAGTGAAGGTGTGTCGGTCTTCCTCACTCAACTAGACACAGCAGGAAACGTGATGTGGTAGACTGGTAAACTAAGTAAATCTACATGATGAGCTACAAAGACTCGATCAGAATATCTGAGTGAGAGTCAGTAACTCAACATGCAGCTTTTTCCTGTTCCTAATTCCATGATTGGTGATTTACTCATCAGCAAGGAGATTTGAGATTTGTTTGCTTACTTTTTCCAGATAAACTTTTATGTCCGCCTCATTAAGGCACAAATATATTCAGACCATCCAGGCAGAGCACATTTCTGTCTTCTTAAAGTGACAGAGGTATGTGTGTGTGTGGAAGACAGAGATGACAGCGAGCAGATAAGGAGTCGGGTGGAGATGTCGTCGTGTGTGCGTGTTTCAAGGTTGGATTCAATTATATCTAATTGTATGTTCTCAAAACGATGAAGAAAGCATGTTGCACCTCGTACAGCTGTGTTTGATTGACAAACTTCTTCTCATACCTGTGAAAATGCATATTCGCAATATAAACACATCCACACCCACTTGTGGTATGCTACACTCTCCTAGTAACACACCCACAACAGAGGTGCAGGTGAACAGCCACATAACTTTATACATGTAAGAAATTTGCCTTTTTAGTTGAAGTGGTGACTCTGACAAAAATCAAAGATGATGCCTCAATGTAAACTTTTATTTTCAGCTCCATCTCTGAATGACAAGGAGCCTGGTTTTAAGTCAATACCACTGAACTGTCCATACAAGACTTGAATGAAAAGCATCAAGAAAAACAGTGTTTGGTGCAAAGACATTTTAATTATAGGCCTGAAAACTAAATCAAAATCGTACATTCCTCATCATTTTACTTATTGAACGTGACTAATCATTTCCCCCAGGTTGTTCGAGGTAGAGTGCTGGAACTATACCAGCACCTCCATTATATTCATCAACATAAAACACTGAAGGGGAGAAAAGAAAACAAGACTGATAAAAAAAAAAATTAGTCAGTAAAAGAGTTACATATGAGTGGGTGAGTGAGAAACAGTCCTCTAGCTATGGTTTCACCAGGTATCCCAGGTAAAACAGGTCCCGTACAGATCAGAGGAAATGTGTGGCTTTGGTGTAGCAAGAAGACATGAATCCACAGTTTGACTGGCAAATGACTGATAACACATTTTTCTATTGCTACAGCTTCGACGTGTAAGTGGTGATGAAAACAATGTAATCCTATCGACGATGGACAAAGAGGCGTGGTGAATGAGACGACTGCTAAAAATGTCCTGAATGTCTACTGCTGTCCCGTGACAGCCAGTTTGCTAAAATGTAAATGTCAAAATAAAAGTACAGCTGGAAATCATTACACTCTGACTACTTCAGCGTGGGTACAGCCCTCACTGTCATCAGCCAGCAGGTTCTTCTCCAGGTTAAAGATTTGCCTTGAAAATATGAGTGGTGATGAACTGCTTTTCCATCTAGTGAGTTGTAGCTGTTGGACCCTTGTCTGACATTATGGTAAATGCATTAGCCAATGTCAAACAGTACGACAAACATTAAGATCAGTTTATAGTAATAAATTAAAACAATTAACCATTTGTCTTTTTTTTTCCTTTGAAGACATTTCACGTTTTGATTCATGGCTTCGTCTTCCATCATCCTGTTGATGCACTTCAAACTTTTTTAGCTTTATCCCACTTCTTCCCACAACTCTCATAATCCAGTCGTATTCTGTATGAGGAGGTAACATAACTGCACACGGCTCGTATGTGTCACAAGCCAAATATAAGATGGACAAAACATGGACAAACAGGTGTCTACATGTCTTTCTTTTTGTGCTTCTTAATATCCAGGTTAATGTTGCATTACTGGCCTGTTGTGTTTCCTGCCTAAAAATAAATGCATGCAGGGAGCTGAATCACACATCGATGTGCAATCAAAAGGAGGAGAGATCGTGGTAAAAGAGAAGGGAAGAAATGGGATGGAGCTGAAGATGCTTGATAACTGCATCGGCTTCAGTCTGTGAAGCCGACAGGTCACAGGGTTGTTTCTGGTATTTAATGAGCACAACAGGTGCTGAGATAAGACTGCACTTTGTATGTTTTAAGGTTTAAGAGACAATGCTGAAACACACACACACACACACACACACAAAAGGAAAATATTTGAGACAATTAAATGAAGGCGCTTATATAACACTGACAAACAAATTTATCAGTTATGCCTCTAATGAGATTGTGAGATTAACGACTTGGCTGTAGGTGTCATGACCACGGCATGGTTACCTGTAATACCTTAACCTCACAAACACCCCCGCGGCTCAGATTAAGGTATACTTAGGAACCCATGCGACCTCATGTTATTACTATAGGTGGCAGGTTGACTTGGGTCATATTGCTATTTGAAATTAATTTGATAACTTTTCTATAATCTTTCTTCAAAGATTAGAAGCACTCTGCCTTCTTCGGAGCTGCTCACGTCACTCTTCTTGCACTTAGGCATCACAAATTAAACATTAAAAGGAACTGAAATTATTCTAATTAATAACTGACCCAAGTCTGCTTGTGGATAACTCTGGGTTTGCTGTGGGCCTCCCTCTCATGTGGAAGCCAAAGCCTTGGGAGTTTGATTTAGCTGCCAAAGCCAAAGATGCCCTTGATGTAGCCGGTCAGACTGCCCTTGACCTTCTGCTCCACCTTGTCATCCAGCGGTGGGAAGGCCACGTGGTTGAGAGCAAGGTCAAAGAACAGGGGCTTGCAGGGGATTGGCTGGAAGTCAGGGGGGAACTGGACCAGATTGGGCTGCTTTCCAACCAGGGCCGGGTCAAGGCGGAAGGTGTCCAGGCGGTTGCAGAGGGGCTGCATGGAGGAGGGGTGAGAAAGAGAGCATCAACGATCTACTCTCAACTCTCTCTAACTGGGAAAAAATATTTGCACAATGTTTTCTTCTCTTACCGTGTTGTCTTTCACCTGCTGCTGAGAGGGAACTTCAGCAGTCTCATCAGTGTCTGAAACACAATCGGTTCCTTTGGGATTATGCACTGAACACAAATGGGTTCTCATGAAAATGACATGGACCAACATTTCATAAAGTGCCCTCACCTAAAATGGCAGCAGCTTGAAGTGAGTACTTTTCAGCGTTGACCTTGGCAATGAGCTCCTGGACATCAGGGAGATCCTGCACAGATTCATGATGGACATTACTCATCATTCTTGAATTTTCTTTGTAAGTGTGTGTCTGTGTGTGTGTGTGTGTGTGTACAACCTTGAGACTGTTGTTGAGGCTCTTGGCTTTGGACTGGACTTCCTTGGCATATTTCAGCACCCTCTCATACAGGACCAGTGCCTCACTCCACTTCTTCACCAGCACATAGGACTGAGCTATGAAGAAACACCTGCAAGAGGAAGGACAACAGTCATGTGACTATTAATTGTTGAAAAGTTGTGTCAAATTGTCATTCCACAATTTTATTATACAAAATTAAGACATGAAAAAAAATAATGCATAAATAGGAAATGACAGCAACTGATAGAGAAATCGATTGTGGGTGCATTGTCATCAAGCTAATATCTGGCAGCAACTTGATTGTGGGAGATTTGTTTATCTCACAGGACCTTTGTGAGTAAAAAGGTGCAGCTTAAGTATTTCAACTCAAAATGTCACTGACCTGTAAGCCTTGTAGACCAGCGTCTTGAGGGACACCTCCTTCTGGAAGGTGTGGTCGTCCTCCAGACCCTGCAGGGTGGAGAGCTCAGCCAGACTCTGGAGAAAAGCATGGACAGAGCAGATGTTAAGGGACGTGCAGAGAAATATGACGCGAGTAAACTGACAGTGGCTGTCAACCTGAATGAAATACTGACAACACAGATTAAACATCACCTGACAGATGCTGTCTACATCCACACTACTACGTTTTCACTTAAAACCTTTTCAAACTAAACTAGCACCACCCAGAAATTAACTCTTGTTCACCCATACGTACACATGCAATCAGTGCAATCATGTACACGTGCGAGCCAATGCAAGTAGGAGGCAGATCCTCTCCTCTACAGATGATTAGTTGCAAACACGCAAGACAAGCTACAATAACTATTCTATAATTGTAATAGATAATCTGTGAGAAAATAAGGCAGTGGTCTTCTTAAAAAACAACTTCCCTACATTCAGACAAGACTTATTAAAAACAACCATAATATACCCAACATCCAGTCATTCACCTGCAGGATGATGTCATAGAGGCGGATAAGGTCCTGTGGGCGGGGACCCCTCTTGCTCTCGTCGGTCTCAGGCTCCTTCAGTTTAGCCTGGAGAGTGTGGGCCATGCTCTCGTTCCTCTTGACCAGAGTACACAGCTTGATGTAGGTCAGGTAGCTGAGAGAGGAGACAGCAGCACATTTGTTTTTCACCAACAGGGATTTATCCAAGAAAGAAATGTCAGAGGACCAGCACAGATACAAGTCTTAACTGAAGAATGTGTTTCAAGAGCAACTGGATCTTTTACCTGTGCAGGAACTGCAGGTTGGACACTTTGCCACTGTCAGCATCAGTGCTCCTCTCCCGCTGCTTCTGCAAGGATGAGAAACATTTGAGTTACAGTTTTTCACACATTCTTGTTCCAGTGGCACATATCAGAGCTGTGTGGCTGTACACCTCCTGTCAATAAAACAAGAGCTCACATCCACCTCCTTCACTTAAATATCTTCACTTTTAGCCTGGTGCATCTTACCGCCTCACTCTTGAGCTCTTCTCTCACAGCCTGGATGGTGTCTCTGCACTCAGCCAGCAGGGTCTCATACAGATGCTCTTTGGTCTCCTCATTAGCTGCCTGCACAACACAAACACAGTTTAACATCTACAGCATAGTTAAAAGTATTCACCTGCAACATTTAAAATATGAACTTCTGTGGGTGGAGGTTTATCACCTTTCTTAGGCAGCAGAAAGATGATGGGAAGTTATATTAAGTTTGAAAACAGTTTTTTCTAGGGTGTTCTCTTCTACAATTTTGTCCAAGTAATACATCAAACTAACCTCTAGATGAAAAACATGGAATAATTTGTTAGTGATGTTTGCCAACCATGAATATCATGTTCTCACAGTAGATCCTTACTTCTTTAACATTTGGACTGTTCTGCCTACTTTAAAAATGCCTTAATGTTCAAAAAGTACATTGGCTAGATGCTGAGGCACACGTCCACAACAACCATCCACCGGATAGTAACAAAAACAAAAGGTAATCATGCAAACCCAAGTATTTCCTGCATATAGAAGTTGTAGTAAATGATACAAAGAACAACAGTTGAGCAGGAATGCGACCGTGGCTAACTGCAGGTATGTGGCTGGGCAGGCTGCCGATACATTCCTGCACAGCTCATCAGTAATGAGACACTGCAGAGTTTCAGGGTTCAGATCTTTGTGAATGACAGGATTGTTCTTCCCCTCGTCTTTCTTTCATCAGCACACTCACACAATAGGCCTGTGTTATTCAACGATATTCTCAGGAGTCTGCAGGACATATTTTGTCTGTGTTGAGAGGAGGTGTGGGATTAGAGTAAAATGTCAGTGATTGATGATAGAGGGGGTGCTGATACAGTACTATTGTAGTTCGAACCTCTGGGTACAAGTATGTTAACACTTCTCTGGATGGCATTATTGGCACAGCTTGGCAGGAATCCCTTAGGAAGCGACAGACGAAGACTGTTATAAGAAAATACCTTGTAGCGAGAGCTGATAATGAATCTACTACAAAGCTGCTCTCAACCACACAGAAAGCTGCTGTTATTGTGGTGCCACACACTCGTGCCAACACCCTGGCAATGGCTTGCCTGACCAGCTCAACCCGTTTGAGCGTCTTCCGTTGGAGGGAGGCATGACTGGATAAAGTGATTAGAGGTGGAAGGTGTCGACAGAGGTGCTAGGAGGGCAAGGCAGGATCAGGTGCAACAGACAGGGAACCTGAAAGTGTTGATTTGACTTTTCTGGTTTCCACCAAATCATTTAGAGAAGTAGCACCAGGGCTTTGTAGTTACAGAGAAGAAACCAACTGTGATAATAATTGCTTACTCCAGCTTCAACGTGTGTGTCCATGCACTCAGCTATAAATATCACCGTAACAATGACATGTAATGCTACAGCTGAGCCCCGAGAGGGTCTACTTGAGAATGACAGGTGCTTAGGGATGATGATACTAATCTCTCCACAGAGACCTGCTGGGTGTAGTCCTGTATTTATATGTGGGCTGAAATGCACAGAATGCAGTTGTGCAATGAAAGAGGCAGCATGCCAGAGACCTGAGCGACTGTGGGTGTGGCAGGTGTGTCCATAGGGTGTGCTGAACCTTCGGGCACAGAAAGACCAGGTACTTGGGGGG
>OMNW01001296.1:7437-39220 GCA_900303245.1 Selene dorsalis | reverse complement strand
ACGCTCACACCAATACTCACTTTCCTCCACCACTTCAACCTCTGTCGTGTCCAGTGATCCAGCCACTGGGAGGAGGTGCGAGCAGAGCAGAACCACACCAGAGACGTCTGAGTGACCTCAGCAGGGCTGCCACAGAAATTATTTATTATTACTGTGCATTTTAGTATATTCTTAAAACTATATTATACTACACAGGATATTTTAAGATGATGACTGATCAAATTGTGCTATTGTATGTGTAAAGTCAAATGTGTTTTACCTGAGAAAATTAGAGTCAGTTTGCCATCTACTGGTTAAATGAGTGTGCTACAGTAATTGCAAACAATCACTGTCACATTATAATCCACTGACACACATATTATATATTCATAGTCCTGTGTTTATAGAACAAGCATTCTATTCTATTCATTACACCCTATGATGTTTAATTAGATTTAGTAAGACATATAGAGGTTTGAATGAAGAGTACTGGCTGTCTACATCATGCAGCCAGTGTTAAGATAAACTCATCAAGGGGTTAAAACCTCCCTCGTCCCTATATTACAGTGTGAATCAGTTTTTCACAAGCATGTGCATACAGGGAGACAAACAGACAGCAGATGAAACCTCACCAACCAGAACCATCTGATGGCTGAAAACACAGACCGGTCTCAGCCAGACCAAAGGGCAGCTTCCTGTTCACCAGCTCCATCGAGGGGACGAACTGCTCCAAGGCACCTGAGAGGAGACGCAGATTAAATTCATGTTTATAATTCAACTGTTCCAAATTTTAGAATCAGGCTGGAGGGGCAAACATGGTTTTAAGGATGTCATTTGTCACTCTTACACTCCCATGCAGCATATTGTCTGATCCTGTTATTATTGCTTTCAGCCACCTGCAGAGCACAAGCTCCAACTAAGGCATGGACCTGAACATATTGCTGTTTTACAGGGGCTTAAACTTTGAAGGTCAGAAGAGTCTTTTAAATCTGCCAGTTTCTGCACCAGCTGTGCTCAAAGCAGTGGTTTCCCAAAACAAGGATGTTATCCAGTATATTATAGTTCAGGTCTGCCAAATCAGACCAACTGAAAACTGAAAAGGGCCATGCAGCAGTTTACCTCGCAATAAGTTTGTTCTCACAGATTTGGACCTCTGAAGGAGCATCTGCACCTCCTGGATGATCTGCTCCTTGCTCAGCTCTTGCTGCTTAAGTATTTGTTTCAAGTGTTCAGTCTCCACCACCGACAGTCGTCCTGCTCCGTCCGTGCTGCTGCTCAGAGTGTTGATCCCAAACACCTGAGCTCTGGACCGGGTCACAGAGTGCCACCACTGCTCCAACAGGTTTCTCCTCAGCTCCATGCCCAGAGGTCCGTAGCTGCAGCTCACCCCTCGCTGAAACAGCTCGGCGTTGGTCTGCCCGGGGGAGATGTAGTGTCTGTCCTGGCAGAGCTGCAGCAGAGTCCGGACCTGATCCACATCCTCATCCCCTGATGCGCTGCAGCGTCTTCTGCTGAGCGTCAGGGCGGCTGCCGTCCTCCCCTGCGAGCTGGTCAAAGTGACAGCGGGTCTGATCAAACGACTCAACATGGCGAGGAGTTTCAGAGAGGAGAGATGCGTTCAAAGATTGTCTATTTAAACTTGTGCATCATCACATGTCAAAAAAAAAAAATACTGGTCTCTCCTCACCATCCGAACACACTTTTAATCCTCCACGATAGACATTTTAACTTAAAATATAAATATTAGCAAGATCGAAATCTAGCATATTGACTGTCTTGAAGTCATTTGTGAGCAGACTTTTTCTGTTTCAGAAATAACTGCTCAGTGGAAATAGGTATCTGTGTTGTCCTCAGTCCTCTCCTCAGCGCGTACATACGTAATGTTCACACCGCTCATGTTAGATCCTATGATCGTCTGAGAAGTCTGCACTGACATGATCGTTGTTCGCTTATAAAGAGCAGTGGGCAAACTTGAATTTCACGGGTTCACAGGAGACACCTGTTCTCTCTATACATCCATGGGAAACACATGTGATGGATCCATGACCCGGAAATCACACTTTTACTTCCGGGTTAGTGCGCATGTCAGGTGGGGTTTCTAAAATAGGCTTTTCCGGTTAAGATAGATAGATAGATAGATAGATAGATAGATAGATAGATAGATAGATAGATAGATAGATAGATAGATAGATAGATAGATAGATAGATAGATAGATAGATAGATAGATAGATAGATAGATAGATAGATAGATAGATAGATAGATAGATACCAGTCCAAGTTAGTTCTTCCACGACTTTCCATACAAAAGAGACAACACAAGGTTTCAATTTTCTCCTTTTTATTTAAAAGGGCTACACAAACCCTTTTTATATGATCTTCATTAACATCACTTTAAACATACCACAAACTGAAAACACTGCATTACCTAGTAAAAATAAATTACTGAGGAATGTAACAAAAAACAGTCAAGGAAAAGTGCAGCAATCATAGTTGCACTATAGGAGACATGTCTATGACTCCTTTTAATGCTCTGGGTTTACTGAATAATTCCAACCCTGCTGTAAGCAAAACAAAGTTAAACAGTACAAAGGATAATAATAATAACAATAACAATCATACTGTAAGATTGCAAGACTAAACAAAAATCATGTTGGTTCCCATGAATTGTGCGTATATCATATCTACTGTGGGAAGGGTGGTGGCATGGGGTAGGGCACCATCGGTGGAGGGGGTGGTGGCTGTTGGGCCTGTGGTGGTGGCGGCTGAGAGTTGAAGGGGAATGGCGGGTGGTTCATGCCATTCTGAGCGGCCCTCTGCATGGCCCCAAACTGAGGGGGGCCCTGAAAGCTTTGGTTACCAAAGGCACCCACCTGGTTTGTTGGAGCACCAAAATTACCCTGTCCGTTGCTGTTGCCATAATTGTTGTTGCCATAGCTACCACCAGAGTTAGCACTGTTGCCTCCATAGTTGCCACCATTTTGGGCCTTGCTGCCACCAAAGGCACTCTTGGGCCCACTGCCAAACCCTCTATCACCTTCCCTGTCCCTGTAGCTACTACCACCGAAACCGCTCCTCCCACCCCCAGAATACCTATCGCGACGGTCATCCTTGTAGCCACCTCTTCCCCCCCTTCCACGACCTGGTGAGATGAAGACAGGAGAGAGACAAAAGGAGAGGGGTTAGGGTTTAGAGTAGTATCACACTGAATCTTGACCATCATGGCAGCACACCTGGGAGATACTGATAAGATAAATAATCCTCATGGACTGTCACATTTTTATTTGCTCAGCCATTTTGCAGTGAAAATGGAATAACAGTAGAAAGTTTCTGTTGTGATAAAATAGCCTTTGTTGTAAATAAGACAAATAAATCATTTTCTATGGTTCTTAATGCCAGCATGTGTCAGGTTTTACCTCCTCTGTCCTCTGCCATCTGGATCAGCTTGGGGTTAATGGCCTGGTTGGCCTCACGCAGCACAGAGATCAGGTCACTGGCTTGTTTCATGTTGTTGGGGGTGAAGAAGGTGTAGGCTGTGCCCGTTTTTTGACTTCGGGCTGTGCGTCCAATGCGGTGGATATAATCCTCGGAGGAGTTAGGGTAGTCATAATTGATGACAAATTTCACATCCTCCACATCTGTGAAAGTGTTGCAGTGTGGCAAAACAAAACATGGAGGCCACACAGGATTTTGCACACCACAACAGCCAGATCAAAGGGAAAAGTTAGCAACTCTGAAGGCTGAGGAAAGGAAATGGTCATTAGGCTGTGGAGGAAATGTGTTAAAAGAACATCATATTGTGTACACAACTATTCCATGGGAATACTACTGTGGGAAGAGAGAAACGATGCACACTCCAATTGCTTACCATAATCAAAAAGATCCAAAAGACATTCACTCTCCCTTTTGTTACCAAGGGAGACAAAAAATGGATTTAAGTCTTACCATAAAGGAGTATGCATTCACTAGTCCTTTCCCAATGCAGCGAAATCCCCCACAAATTGTCAAGTGACATCCAGGAGCTTCTACGCAGTTGGGCCACGATATGCACTGGGGCGTCCTCATGTGCCAATATAGGACCATTGACTGGTACATTTTTGCAGGTCCGTTTTTCCCAGTACACTCTCAAAAGAAGCCTGATATTTAAGGCCACACTGCATGTCTTGCCAAGACAAAATAGACCAAGTACTAATTTGAACAGGGGCCCCTTCAAAAAAAATGAAAAAGGCCCAAGCATTGAACCCTGTGGGACCCCTCAGCGAACAAAGAACAATTGTCCCCACACCCTTCATCAGTCTCATCAAGGCAAGATCTTCCAAGAAGCCAGTGTTCACTTGAGAAAATGTCTCTCGTTGGCAGGTCTCGACATGACTATAAAACGCAGGCGAGGGAGGAACTTTGGTTTGAGCTGTCTCTCTTTCTCCTCTCACTAGGTGTTCCCACTAGCCCCTACACACATGTGCCAGGTCTCATCAATTTTCAGAGACAAAATATTTCAAACTGCTCTCTCCATTTCAAGAAATCCAGCACTTTGACGGGAAAGGAAAACAACTGAAAGCTTAGACAGGCTCACAAGCACCCATGCTATGTGATACAAGCTCCGAAAGGTAACAATTGTTCCAAATCTCAAACAAGTGACTTGCAATACAGCGCTCTCTAACACAACAGCATGCAAGGCAAAAGTCACATCAGCATCAAGCATATCTTTTTTTTTATGTTTGAGTTGGAAAACAGCTGGATGGCATTTGTCAGGTGAAATCCATGGACAGAGAACAGATGTGTGTGTATTTCAACAACATATCAGAGACAAAGGCTTAGCCACACAGCCTTTTGTAGATCACTGGCACACAAGAGCTTTCACCTCTCTAGGCCCACTGGGTGGCAAGCCAGTTGAGCACTTCCAATATGTCATCCTTCTCCCTCTCGAGGCCTGGGACTGTCATGCCTAGCGCCTGCCACAAAGACTCCACCTTAAGGTGAGAAAAACTCAGAAAATGCATAGGAAAGTTAAAGAAAGCAAAACCACTTTCTTTAAAATAAGTGTAACACTGATAAGAGAGTGGTGCTAATCAATGCCATACTGACCTAAGCCACGGGAGGCCACATCTGTAGCGATGAGGATTGGTGCCTTGCCATATCGGAATTCTGAAAGGAGAGAGCCAGTATTTAATAATACCACAGGGAAGTCTCAGACAATGATTATTTAATCAGTTTTAAAACCTTTGCCGGCAAGGCAGTTCATTAAATCTCACCATTAAGGACCCAGTCCCTCTCCTGCTGGCTCTTGTCTCCATGAATTCCCATGGCTGGCCACCTGTGACAAACACAGTGAGACTTACAAATTCCCAGGGGAGTTTAAACAAAATTCAGTAAGTGTCTGTCTGACAAGCAAGAAGAAAAAAGCAGTCATCATCTGACATAACCATAATATGCCTCTGACAGATGAATTCATATAAGGTCTTTACCCATCTCGTCTCATCCTCCTGGTGAGCTCATCACAACGCCTTTTGGTCTCCACAAAGATAATGGTCTTATTCTCCTTTTCGCTCATTATCTCCTCCAGCAAACGAATCAGTCTTACAGAGAGGAGACAAAAGTAGGTTGAGATAAACTCTTCTCATCACATCAGAAGGTCAAATACAAATGAAGAGAGAAATGGAAACATTCTACAGACTTGTCCTCTTTCTCCATGTCACTGCAGACATCAACTATCTGTAGGATGTTGTGATTGGCACTGAGCTGCAGCGCTCCAATGTTGATCTGAACGTAGTCCTTCAGGAAGTCCTCAGCCAGCTGGCGAACCTCCTTAGGCCAGGTGGCGCTCCACATCAGAGTCTGACGGTCTGGCTGATAAGGACAAGAGTCAAAACCGTCAACCGCCTGACAGCTTGTAAATTTAACACTTTCTGAAGATAGTACCAGTTGGATATAGTAGTGTCAGTTACAGTTCATTTGAGTAGTTAAAGTTGTTTATTTTGCATTTCTATTAATATGTCTTTACATTCTCCCTCTGGTGCAGTTATACTCTTCTTGTCAAACACTTAACAGTTGTGCAGTAGTCATAATTGGGGTATATCATTTTTCTTGGTCACTATATTAAACATGTAAAATGTCTGCCAAGGGAATGGAAACAACGTACCCGGATTTGTTCAACTATCTTGCGAATTTGTGGCTCAAATCCCATATCAAGCATGCGGTCAGCTTCATCCAGCACCAGATAGGTGCAACGGCGCAAATTAGTCTTACCGCACTCCAGGAAGTCAATGAGACGACCTGGGGTGGCGATACAGATCTCAACACCTTAAACAAAGACAAGAGGAACCCAATCAACTTTAAACCTAGTGAACTGTCCATACATTAATCAATCAGTTCTTCAAATGTAATCAAAGCAAAGACCCAATAACAAAGAACTGCCTCGCTGATTTGATACACACTTGAAGGATCAAAGTAAGCCTACCCCTCTCAAGGTCCCTGATCTGAGGTCCTTTGGGTGCACCACCGTAGATGCAGGTGCTCTTGAGACGGGAGGCCCTGCCATATTCAGCAGCCACTTGTTGCACCTGCTGAGCCAGCTCACGAGTTGGTGCCAACACTAAGCACTAAAAAAGAATTATGAAAAGGTCAAATTAATCAAATCTTTACAACACATGTTCGTTGGACATATACAACAACATTTGTGTCCATCAAATCATGTGGAGCAATCACAAGTGAGAGCCAAACAACAGCTAAGAATAATTTGTGCAGGCAAGGACACAAATGCCCATTTCAACTGGCTGAGTGCTGATTGTTTTAAGCTGCACCGAGATATGCCACTCTGCCTGCCACGACATGCAGCATTAGACAGCTGCAATTTAACAGCTCCCTCCCAAATGGGAGCCAACCATGCCTACAGACATCATAATATTATGGTACTGCTAGGAAAACTTTGTTCCCTAGAGGAACATTCTTCTTGCAGCCAACTGAAACACAAAATGTGCACAAATGCTAGCAGCTTCACTGGTTTCTGATTTGTTTGACACACCAAAATTCAGCCAAAGCTGTACACTACACAGAGCAATACACTGGCTTCATCAGCATGGTAATGCTAACTATCGTCTGGGCATTCGAGTAGAAAACTGCAAACAATCAGAATTTTTTTCTTGTTTCAAAATATCAATACACCTCATCCTGTGCTAATAGAGACAACAGTATATGCTGACATATACTTACAATAGGTCCATCTCCATGTTCCAAGAATGGCTGATGTTGGATGTGCACAATTGCAGGCAGAAGGTACTATAAAAACAAACAGACAGCACAAGATTAGATCGATGTTTCTAAAAAGCAAAATGTGTCTGCCAAGGAGGCATTTATTTCCACAACATCAGCAGGGTGTATTTCTTCTAACAGTTGATAGGTGTTAACATTGTTTCAAGTTGCAAAATCTTGTATTTAATGGCCATGTGATTCTATTCAAATCTGAGACATTTACAGTGACAACAGTGCACTGTCAAGCCCACAAACTGAGTGGTACAGCAAGGTTACTTCTGCCAGGATGCAGAATGACTGAACCGGACTACACAGAATATACAATACTGAATAAATATACAAAACAAAAAAATAAGTCTTAACCCACACCACACTGCCGTGATAACCTTCAGCATGTAAAGTAATTTGTAACTATTTCACTTACTGCAAGGGTTTTCCCAGACCCAGTTTGAGCGATGCCAACCATGTCTTTGCCACTGAGGGCAACAGGCCAACCCTGAGACTGAATCGGGGTTGGTTCAGTCCAGTTCTGTTTGACTATGACATCCATGACATAGCCTAAAGAAATAAGGTTTGCAAGATATTGAAATTCAACATTTCTGGCAAAGACAGGCAGATGACTTCTCAAAATGATGTGCATGGCAGAGCATGAATTTCCACTTACTTGGAAATGCAGCTTCATGGAATTTTACAATTGGTTTGGGGCAATCTCTGCCTTTGACTGTGACTTCTTTGCTTCTCCTGTACTGCTCAACCTCTTGCTGAAATTGGAAAGGAAATAAAACACAATGTCAATACACACAAATCTCAACAAAACAGCAACACTAGCCACTGATGGTGCAAACTGAAAGGTCTGCGTAAGGTGAGATATCCTTATATTTATACTTTTCTTAAACTCCACGTCATCTGCTAGTGCTTATATCTCTGTGGGAATCAAATAAGTAGCATTAAAAAAATGACAGCAACAAAGGAACCAGCGGGAGGCCGTTCTTACAAGTGGTCTGCGGGTGGCATCTGGGTGCTCCTGGTAGAAGTTCTTCTGAAACTTGGGAAGCTCGTCAAGGTTCCAGTGCTTCTTTCGCAGCCTCTCACCAGGGTTGCCAAACTTTCCTGGAGGGGGTCCTCCCCTATTTCCTCCCCCACCACCACCAAAGCGAGGAGGTCCTCCTCCGTACCTTGTATAAAAGATAGAGAAACACAAAATAAAGGACGGCCAGATATGGACCTATTACTTGACCAGTGGAAACAACTTATGTTTGCGAAAATACCCCTAGATCCTTGGTGATCAACAGATTTCAGCAGCTGTGGTGTTTGGCTGTTGAAGTTTAAAAGTTGTGAATTATTAGGGACACTACTGGGGCTTACAAATGAGAACATCCCAGCCCCAGCATCAGGATTTTTAATTGTCATCCTCCCTCTCGTGAGTCCCCATCCTTATAGACATGCAACTCTGAAGCCCAGTGACTCCAACACTAACTTTACTACTACAGAGACACTGTCCTGGATTACATCCCTGTTGTCACTGCTCTAGCGTCTCATAAACAAATTACACAACAGAGTGATGAGATTTCAAGGTGTAAACAAGTAACTCAACACACAAAGATATTTGATACCCTACAGGCAAAACTTGGAACTGAGTACTGAACAACTGAAAAATAAACACTAAGCATCTGTGACATTTATCACAGCTGTCACTGTTGATGGTTTCCTGCAAACACATGTAAAAACATGTAAATGTAACACTGCATAAAATGTCATGAATGTAATTTAAACGTGTGGCGTTTGTATCATCGATAAAGTGACACAGCAACAACCAGCTGAGCGGACCTGACATGACCGGGTTCAGACAGACGTGAAGCGGGCAGCGGGGCGTTATTAGGCTCGGTCAGTGACACTTCAGGGGACAGCTGACTTAAAACGGGCCGTTAAAAATAAATAACCAAGACCGAAAAACCTCATATAGAGCAGACGTCACTGCGTCACACCGGCAGTTTATAAGAGGCTCGCTGTGCCAGCCGCTCACCAACCGACACGGAGCCGTCGTTAGCTGCCATTTTAACTCTAATCGGCAGGAGATCTACGAACATTACAGATACGTGAAGTCAGTGAAGGGGCCCAGGACGATATAAAAACTGTTTCTTTTCATGCCTAACACGCGACCGTGTCTGAATGACCACTAACGGACGTGTAAGCTACAAGACAAGTGCTGTGGGTCGCGAACACAGCGATGACAGCAGCGCCGCTAGCCGCCGTGCGCTAAACTGCTCATCCTGGTTATAACGTTCAGAAACCCGGAGCTGACACTGAACTTACCCTCTATCTCTGCCACGGTCTCTGTCTGAAAACCCTGGCATTGTGTAGCAGAACACCGTGGGGAGGAAACGGACTTCCCTTTAGCCGGCTAACAAAACAGATGAGTACTATAAGGGCAAGAAAAAAAATCGGCACGGGGAAAATAAAAAGAAAATGCCGGCAGACAAAAATCTGTCTGGAGAGACGGATGTGAGGTCAGACGAGGCGGATAACGTTGTATCAATGCGCGTCACCCACTCTGGTACTATTTTATTTCCGTGCACCTGTTTAAGTAAAGCAATGTAAAGATAACAAGCAGTCAAACGCCTCGGTGTTTAAAGTGACACATTTAATGGGAATATTCAGTTGGACTTGGTGATAGATATCTGTCTGTCTTAAATGTCTTGTTGGGCCAAATACAGCTAACAACAGTCTCTCAGTAAAATCTCCCTGACTTGACGTTAATCATGTGGACCAAATAATAGAAACACCTGCCAATATAACCATAGACTATAGAAGTCAAAGTCATTTTTATAAATTTAAAGATGGAAAGAAATTTAAATTTAAAGATACAGTCAAGCACAAATAAAAAAGGCCACCACTCAGGGTCCTGAAATACTGCTGAACATATAGGCTAAGCAAAAGTAGCCTTAAATCATGTGATGCAGGAGGCAGTCTCCAGTCTGTGGAGTCAAAGCTGTGTGATGTTTGACAAAGCAAACATTAAATTCATGAACATATTTTTGTAGGATCTATTGTTGCTAGCATATTTAATTGCAGATATGAGCGGGGGAAAGCAACATCACAACAACACAGTCCAATGTCCAACAGTCAGATGGTCTGCCATAAACATTTATTTATTTATTTAAGAAAATTATGCTTATGTAACATTTAATTACAACCACACTTAAATGTAGAAACTGCATGTATTGAGACAGTTGTGTCAAAGAATAATTTAACATATCCAGCTGATCTCCATCTTCATCTTGTGTACTTTCACAACAGATTTTTCATTTGGTTGATATAAAAGATGCGTGACACCAATGACTGATACCTGTGGAGACAAAACAGGGGGGGGAAACTCAGTAAAGACCAAATTTCATTCATTTCATTTCAATTTCATTTTAAAATCTTAAAACAAATACATTCATTTTTTTTCTACATTCAAATATGCAAGTCAAGCTTTTTATGTGATTGTAATTGTGTTTGACGTCCTCTAAAGTAAAACCAACATTGAAGTTGGAGTTACGTTTGAATTATCAGGTCATTAATCTGCACCTTCTTTATTTTTAAAATCATAATTACATTATTAGATCATTTCATCAAAACTGCATAATCTGAACATTTTTCCAGAACGTCTGCCATGGCTTGCTACAACTCAAAATAAATCATTTAGAAATAACAATCTCAGTTCTTACACTCATCAGCTCAGTCCCGGTCTTTATCAGGATCAGTGGGTTCAAACAGCTTCTTACATTTGACAGGCTTAGCTTCTGTAAGACAAAATGCAGGGAATTCACCTCCATTTTTCCCAAGAGTTCCACTTCCTGAAACTCTCAACTCTTGATGCCACTGTTCTCTGTTCTCTAAATGCAAATGTTGCCCTTAAACACAATAGATATGTTCAATGTTCAGAACACAGACACCCATTTTAACAAATTAACTGAGGAACAAATGATAGTTATGAGATGAAAAAATGTACTTACTACAAAACTCCCTCTTACAGAGATCTCTTTCACTGCTGAGGTCAGCTCTTTCCGCCTCACACTGGGTTTTGTCTTTTTTCACTATTGTAGCAACATGAACAACAAAACATATGTTGTCATCATCATTCTATCTTCTATCATCATATAACCAACAACATGTGAAATACTACTCTCTTTGTACTTCATAATACTATCACAAAACTCACTTTCAACTCCAAGGAAAATGATTGCAGCCAGGAGGAGAAGGCACACTACACCCAGGATCACTAAGGTTCTGACACTCTTCTTTTTTTCTCTGATCACATACACTTTAAAACAAAAACAAAACATCTCAGTTGGACTTCAGGATCAGGATATTGTAACAAATTGAAAAATTTAAAATTAAATCAAAAACTTGTAGCTCTTTATTAATGGAAACTCATCATAGGATAAAAGAAGACTGACTGAAAACACAAAAAGAAGCTATGATATCAAACTGCCAAACTGACCTACATAAAACTAAACAAGCAAACTAAAATTATAATCTGTTATCCCTGTTGCGGTTGTACACACACACACACGCACACTTGTTGTACATTGTTGTTTTGTTCATACCTGGGCGCTGAGCCTCTGCAGGTCTTGGTGTATTAGGTGCTGTGGCCTCCACCCAGGGATTTTCATACACTCGCAGGCTTTCTGCACTGAGATAGATGTCCGCTATATTCTCCTTGTTGTTCTGATCACACTGAACCTTCCTGTGGAAGCCTGGCTCATCGTACACATGCTCCGACATGACTCACGGCTATCATACATCAAACATCCAATGCAAATAAGCTCAGTAAAAATAGTATTGAATTCCTCTCTAACAGTTGTCTTTTTTCTGAAAGTGGCTGACACTCCAACTGATGACAGCGTAAAAAAGAAGAAGAGCAGAAAACAGGAAGTCAATGCTTAGTTCTGTTTGGACATCTGTTTGTTCCCTCCTGGGTCCACCTGATCACGGTGGCCTTTGACATTTGACAGTAAAGGTAAAGTAAAGTGAAGGTGAAGGATAAACATATAGGAAATTAGCCAAAACAGAGACGAGAACCAATGAGTGGGGTGTCTGCTGTTGTGGTTGAGCGTGTCACACTCACTTCTCACATAAACAATATCTGTCTGTCTGCAATTTACATGAGATGAAATGAAGTCGTTACAAACTAAATTTTTTAGGAGAATATCTTTAAAGTCATATGGTGAATTTATTGGCGTGTATTGTTGTACATTCCTATTCAGACTATAGAGGACTGCTAATGATGAACTTACAAATGATATCCTTTTGGAAAAAACAATGTAAAGTTTCTAAAAAGTGGAGAATTTATATCAACATTCCCATCAATGTCAATTTATAGTATATAACTGCTAAGGTACAAGATTGATATTTAGAGCTTTATGTGCGTTTAGGTACCTTCTAAATATTGCAGTGGAAATTACATTCAAGTTGTCTGATCTAAATTAATACCAATTTTACTTTACAATAAATCCTGTTGTAACTGTGAAAGAATTACTGTAACAGTTGGTGTTTTTTGCTTTTTGCTTCAAACATAATTTATCACAATGATTTCATTTTCTAAATTATTATTTTGTGACATGTATCAGTATTGTAGCTTCCTTCAGTCCTATCTCATTTGGTCTCAATACTATTCATATGTACTACCTCCACACAGTCTTACAATTAATAAAGTCATCAGAAGATTTAAAAAAAAAAAAAGTTATTTCAACAAGAAATAATTAAAATTGATACATTGCTGCAGGGTTACATCTAAGACATTTATTTACACATAAAATACATGTACATCATATATGCAGCATGGAGAATCTCTACTTTAACAGGAGGAGGATATACAGTTTGTTGTTGTCATTTAAATGAGTGAAGGCAAAACAGACGTGGAATCAGTTCAAAAGAGTAACAGTATTATTCTGACAAATGACAAATGAATAACGAGTACATGGCAAATCATTCCAGCTTTTTAATCCACGAGATCTAATTTGAACACAGTGTTCTCTCTTCCACGCATTGTCTGGCTGACCGTCTTTCCAGTACCTAGAGATAGAAAAATAGAAAACTTTTCAGACACAGTTCGAAACCATTGCTAAAAACAGTTTAAAATTCAAACTATTGACATCTATGAATACATACTAAGTGGGTTATTATGAGGTCAAACATGATTATAAATTATGATTATGGACTGCAGAACTTAAATGCACACAATGTCTTCATTTTCATTATGTGAAGTACAATCAATACATGGCCATCAGTAAAGAAGAAGCTGGAAAAATGTCTCACGTTTTATTGGCCTTTGTTCCATCAACCCATCTCCAGACTCCTTCCTCCTCCTGATCTGTGAGACCAATCCAGCTGTCTTTCAAGACGCTTAGAAATACCTAGAGTATAAATTTATAGAAAATAAAATTACGAATTTGAAAAAAAAAAGGAACTATGGCTTAACATCATTTATCTAATTCGGTTTCAGTGTTGTGTGCATGTTGGCCCACACTGACAATATGACAAGTGCTGTGAGTGTACAAAGTGTTCACAGTGATTGTGTAGGTAGAAGATTAAAAAAAATAACAATACAGTCAACTTTGTCTATTGTGATATTCATAGGACTGAATGTCTGTTTATACACTGTCTTTTCACAATTTAGCAGAAGTCATTGTGGACCTCTGTTCCCTTTTTCACAGTTGAGGAAGACTGAACCTGCTTTACCTCACAGATCTTTTCCCCTTTCGTAAAGGCCAATATACAAATATAAAAATTATATACTGCATTAATCAATTAAATTGGAAATTAGAAAGGATTATGGAAATTCTTTACTTTTCAAACATGTTGCAACACGTGTACAGAGAATAAAATAAAAGTGTTCAATCAACAACAGTGGCTTCAAGAATCACCTGTTCCTCCTCGCTGGATATGATTGGCAGGTGTGCACCCATATTTTCACAGTACTGTTTGCTGTTATCCCAGGTTTTCTTCAAGGAGGTAATTAAATAACAAGAGCTGTTCATCTTCAACCAACTGGGAGGGCAGGTCTCTGTTAAACAACACAATATAATATACTTTAGTCACATTATTGCATCCAAACCCCGACAAGGCAAAAGACCAAACACTATACAGAGCATCAAGAAGAGATGCAGCTCTCAGCTGCTCTCCTTTAGAAAACATGTACATTTACTTAAACCCAGAAAATGGAGAGAGATACCACTCCCTGTTTACGTAATCCAGTAAATACAGGCCTACAGCTGGTTAGCTTAGTTTAACATCAATATTGGACACAGTAGTAAACAGCTAGTTCTCGTCAAAGTAACTGAATATCACTAATTACACTAGTTGGTTTGTTTCATTTGTTAAAGAAAATCTTACATAGAAAAACAACATGTATGAACAATATATGCACAACAAAACCCGTACAACTTATAAAGTTTCACTTGTACTAAATAACAGCCAACAGCAAAGCAACAGAAATGTCTGTTCCATTACAATACCCTGTTGTGTGAATCAAATGCACTGTGACTTTTTAACTAGTGAGCTTTAGTATATGTGGTGCACTTGTTTTGTCTTTAGACTTGATGCTAAGCTAACCAGCTTTGTATTTATCATGTATATGTGATAGCTAGACTGATCCTGTCATCTAAGTATTGGCACGTATGTGAATCTGTATTTTCCAAAATTACTCTTTCAATCAAAAGCATCATAAATTTGTCCACTCACCAAGCTGTTTTTTTAAACCGTCTCTCTCTTTTGTGACTACAGAAATGTTATTCTGTAGCTGGATTGTGAGGTTTTCCAATTCAGTGTAACTTGTCTGTAGTTGGTCTCTCTCACTGGTCAGGTTGATATTGAGGCTTCGGTCTTGAATCCCTGCCACAGAAAGTGTCAAATATGTAAATGATCAAACATCACTTTTATATATCTGAGTAATTTGAGTTGAATAAATGGATTTGGAAACCTTACATAGGACAGTCACAACAATGACCAGCCCCATGAGAAGAAGATACAGCAGCACCAGCAACACTATAGCAGGTCTGATGAGGTCCCTCTTTGCAGAAGGTGCATTGACTGAAATGGCTGAAAGCAGAAATAAATGACTGATGTTACATATGTACTTACTGCAATAAACTGCACATTTGAAAAACATAATGCATTGAGAATTGAGTAACATCTTCCCCAACACTTTGAATACAAGAATCATTCTAAACACAGCATGTATTTCACACAAGGCAAATAGTCGCACACAGGCAGACACATTCATTACTTTTCTGTTGGTCCTCAGTAGTGTCCTGCAGTTGAGGTGGTGTACTCCCTACCCAGGAGTTGTCATAAATAATCGCATCTGTCTTCTCTGCATCTATGTCTTCCATCTCTGTCTGAAATCTGACTTTCTTGGTGAAGTCTATTTTTGCGTAAGTATCCTCAGTCATAATTGTCTAACCTCCACTAATAGTTGTACTGTGCTCTGCTTGGATCAGTCCTCCTGTTATTCAGCATATGTCTGTGCTGAAGCTGTGTCTGGTATTTAGTAAAAGGTCATTCGACTATTCATGTTTTAACAGAGGGAAGAAGATAGGGAAGCCAAAGTGGCACATGACCTACTCCCTACCTACCACTGTATATACCTACCAGTTCCCATCTGTCTACACCTAACTTCCCTCCTAACTACCAGCCTGTCTTATGACCTACCTTATTGCTATCTACCTACATACGTAGCTAAGTACCTTCCTATCTACCTGTGCAACCACCATGTGCACAGCACATGACCATGTTTATGTGCTGGAAAGGTAAAATGTTGGAGTTTGTTTTAAAATGCTTTCTTCTGATATTATTGCAGTGTTTTGTGATTCTCTACTATTATTGTCATGGTCTTGTGATTTTTAACTCTTGTATGTAGCTGTGTATCTTTAATATCAGTTTAGAAACTCAACTGACTTGGAAGACACACAAGTGGAACAGTGTCTAATGATTCGCCAACATTATTTTGTTGTATATTTGGTAAATATTTCACCAGATGTTGAAGGTTTTCTGAATGTCTAGAGTGAATGCCAGTGTTAAAAAAATTAACAACAAATTTTAGATTTTAATAGCTGCTGTATACAACTGATTTATTTGCCAGTGAACGCTTAACAAAGCTTAGTGTTCAGTATATTGTATCCAATACTAGGTGATTATAATGGTTGGTTTTGGCTCTTCATGTGTAAACATTTTGGGAAAAAATTGTGTACCTGGAAATACAGGATCTGCTATTCATTAAAAAAACAAAGTAAAATCAACACCCTCTTGATTTCTAATAACAAAAGTTATAATTCATTTGAAAAAAAAGAAAGAAAAGAAGAGAATTTATTGACATTAAAAACCAGGCAGGCACAGCGTCTGTCTCAGGAAACAAATGGCTACAATAACAATGACCATATACAATACAGTCACAACAGAAGACTACAGGAGTGGTGCAATGACGAAGATTATCGGTGAAGTCAAACTTCCAGGTGTGAGTAATGGCACATGTAGGACACGGTTAGATACACAGCAAACATGGATGTGTCATCAAATCCTATCACAAGCCACTGACCTTCACCATTCACCATTTAAAAAACACATAGAACTGTTTGTCAAGTTAAACTTTACAGACATCTCTTTGTTCTCAGCCTGCACTGTGCTTTGCTGTTCCTTTTACATTGCTCCTTTTTCCCCGGGAAATTTTAATTTTCTTCTCTGTCATATCACAGATCACACTGGTCATAACATAACAACTCCGTCACGTTAACATTAACAAAGCTTTCAGTGAGATGAGATTCTGTTTGTAGATCAATTTTGTTCAGACAATTAAATCTCTCAGCCCTCCACTAATGAGACCTTCCATTTGGCATATCTATAAACACATATTTTCAATATATTACATCTGTTTTTACATCAACACTAATAAATAATATCTATGAGAAAGGGTACACTGTACACGCAACACAAAAATATGGCCCTCATCTTTTACAACCAGTCACTCTCTGGTGAGTCAAATAGTCATAAAGAGCCTGCGAGACGCTGGGAGCGGTCTCGATCCTTTCTCCAGCACTGATATTCTGTGTAATCTTTATCCACACAGTAGCACAATGATTAAGCAATGCTTCACTTGCAAGGTTAGAAACGCAAACAGGAAGTAACTGAATTCAACATTACTTGACACAGCCCCACTTCATCTTGTCATTAAAATAATTTCTGAATTTGTAAAAACAAAAACTACTTAGAAAAGTGCTTATTACACTCAGAACAGAATGCATATGGTATTGCCATTTTTGACTAAAGTTGCCCTGTGGACTTTTCTTGTAAACAAATGGTATGTTTACATCCAGTCTTTCTGAAAGTGTCTATCCTTGATGTCTGACAAAGCTCTTGAATGAATTTCCCTCCTTATGAAACATTTGCAAAGGCAATCTTTTGAATATTTTTAAATTGTGCACAGATGATGTCCACATGTTTGCCATCTTGCAGTGTAGTGTGGATCCTGACTTTGTAACAGAAGACGCTTTGACTATCGTGTTGCTCTCATGTGCACGATAGGAACAAAAAAAGGGACACACTCAAAAAACATTGCTCCACAGTGCTGCTGTTGCTAGTGGGCAGAAACTCCACAGGGTGCCTTCAACTCCTCAAAATATTCAAGCAATCAACTACAAAACTCATAAAAATCCACAAAATCTGAGATGCCATCACAGGTCTGAATATATATTAGAATATAGATGTGACTGTCATCATTTCTTTGAAAAGCACATCTGGTTTCATGATGCAAAAATGCACCACAGTTGTATATAAAGTTTAAGTTAGCATAGTTTTCAGAAGTATGGCAACAAAGGCTTCATTGAGATTATTGTAGTTAGCCCAGATTTTCCTCCTATTATGTAGCTCTGTAAGTATTTGTGATTGTCTGAGCTTGAAACAAATAAATCTCCTCTAAATCTGCTTGTTAATTCAGACTAGTTAATCAGTTGACAAGTAAGAAACATTGCTCAATCTTAAGTGTCATAAATATGGCAGAAGCCTTCTCTGCAGTGCTTTATTTTTTGGTTACCTCAGCAGAGGTACTCTGCACCAGCTTGCTGAATGTCTGTTTGTCTTGGCAGCGTTTTCAAACAGCTTGTC
Source organism: Selene dorsalis (assembly GCA_900303245.1). Lineage (NCBI taxonomy): Eukaryota > Metazoa > Chordata > Actinopteri > Carangiformes > Carangidae > Selene > Selene dorsalis. The sequence continues at coordinate 20,853 of OMNW01001296.1, read as the reverse complement.
AAAGGCAACTGAGCTGCCCAGCAGATATACAGGCCCTCAGTCAAGGGCATGTTTTGAGCGGTAGCCATAGCTCACAGTGTCCAGACATTAACAGTGAGAGGAAGAAGAAGTTCACATCAGGGAGAGTCACTCCAGTCCAAGACTGACATAAGTGTGTCGGGTGTAACATCACAATCTGAAACGTACACACCTACAGACACAGGCACATTTTCACAAACATTTAAATAAGAACAAAACACACACGCATGCACGCACTCACACACGCGCACCCTCTCCACCCGGTTCCTCTGGTAGTGCTGGCTCACTCTCTAGAGACTCTTCAGCTCCTTTTTCTTCTTGCAGGAGGCTTTTAGTGAGAACAAAGATCATCGTACCCTGATATTTCATCTTCTCTTTCTCCTGGCTCAGTACTGTTGCTTTTCAGGATTTGAGGCCCATTCGAGCCATCAGCTGTTCATAAACAGTCCAAGCCATAGCAGCCATTAGAGTACGCCGGAGAGACCTGGGTACAGCCCCGCGAAAAAACCCGGCCATGCCGTGCTCCTGAGGGAGAGAGCAGAGCAGAGATGTTCAGTATGATGCTGGTGAGGTAAGAGTGTCACATCCTTCTCATCAACAGTGATATTCAGTGAAAATGACACGTATGCAGTGAGACAAGATCTGCCTGCTGAGATACAATGAGCACACACCATGTAGATGTAGCGAACAGCATCTGCTGTACTCCAGTGGGATGGGCTGACTTGAATGTGGGTCTTCACCACATCTGCAGGCTGTGTTACCAGCGACGCCATGACACCTGCCACCACTCCACAGCTGAAGTTCACCAGTGGGACGTAGGCCGACGAGGTCACCTCTGACAGAGAGAGCAGGTGTCAGGAGAAAGGGCCTGAGCAGGCTAATGTGTTGTGAAGTGCACTGCACTGCTGATAACAGCAGTTTGCTTTCTCCACACATAATATAAACAAACATTTTTGGCAAGTATATCTTTTCAAATAAAAAAAAAACAACACTGGGTAGAAACTTCTCTGGAGTTTTTTGATATTTGAGTTTTTTCATCGTTGCTTGAGATGCATTAATAAAGTTTTCTGTCAAATAAGCTACTTGACAGAAAAGGGGAGACAGGCGGGAGATACAGGAGAGAGTGGGGGCCCTGCATGTGGATCTCACCTTGAGGCAGAGCCTTCTTGGCCTGGCTGTAGAACATGACGTAGATACCCGAGAAGGGAGCGTCTCTGAGCAGCGTGGCAGTCAGCCCTGAGAACAGAGCCCGGACTCCCTCTGTCTCATACACGCTCCTTAGAGCCCCCGGCACACTCACATAGTTATAACAGCCACTCTGAAACAAAACATGACCACAGAATATGATTCTTCACACTTTACTATTGATATTTGTTGTATTTTTTTATAGCTCTTTTAGGTCAGTCACCTCAGTCTTGTCCGATTGGATTTAAATCATGTCTCAATGTCTGTGTGTGTGGTGTGTCTGTATGTCTTTATATGTCTGACTTCCTCTGTGGTTGTAAATTGTGGTCATTCATTTATGGAAGCTAGGTGATCATTCAGTGGGCACAGTGTCGCCTTGGTCATGTCTCATGCTTTGTAGTTCATTAGCTTTGTTAAGCATAAAAGCCACAATGTATGAATATGAGAGAAATTGAAATGGATGCAAGTATCTTTCTCTGGTTTCCCTCACAGTAGAAAGTAACTCTGGTTATGAACAGAGCCATCATCTACCTGTGCCAGGGCCAAAAATGTTGCTTTATCCAAACTGTTTATTCTGGATATGATGATTATGAAAATAGTAGTTGTAATGTAGCCAAACTAAAAAATAAACTGAAAAAGGCAACAAACACAAAATTATCATCTTAGTATAAACCAGTTATCACCTTGTCCATTCATGTCGAGTCAGCATTCAGTTAATGTGATTGATTGAAAATATCTGAACCCACAGCAGCCGTTTGCTAAGGGTTAGGGTTATGGGTTAGGTTAGGATTTAAGTCTTTTACTTGTAGCATTAAAATGATTCAAGTCCACAAATCAGAGAGCACAGCTCAGGTCAGGATGTCTCAAAGATCTCTCTGTGAAGAACCTGTAACTCACCTCGAAGCGTGTCTTGATGACAGTGAAAGGCAGCATGCAGACACCAGCCACAGCTCTTGCACCCGCTCCAAGAAGAACAGCCTCACCAGCGTTGGGCGCCCGGTCCTGGAAGAAGTGCTGCTTCAGGGAGTAGAAGGTGCTGAAGTAGATGCCGACCCCAGGGATGCAGCGCACAAATGACTGCCAGAGAGAAATACAAGCCTTAAAAATCAACATTTGTCTGATTCTGGTTTTTGCCTAATGAGATGCAGTTAGAAAATGCCAGCTTCATGTGTAATATGTACTACTGCATCTGAACACATTGTATAACATAGTCATGTTTAATTTTCTCTGACTAACTAATTAAAGCCAAAGAGATCTGGTTTAGGTCCAGTTTAGTGTTCAGAACCATGTGTGTTGTTTTCACACACTTTAAAATTCTGACAAAAATACAGTTGTGTGTTATTTTAGATCAGGGTTAGAGTGTCTGTCTGATTCCTAGAGACAGAGGTAACGTGAATGGAAGGTGACAGACACTGTCAGCAGGTCTGCGCTGCAGAAAAGCTTCTTTGCCTCCTGCCTACATGCACCAACAGAACTTATAACAACAGAAATCGCCGTAAATGGTGAAAATAATAAACAAGGTCAGACACTCACTGGTGAAACTCCCTTCCAAAGACTGAAGAAATTTTCTGTCCTGATGACATTGACGAAGACAGTAAACATCCCCACTTTCGGTGCGCTGCAGGATGAAGGGACAGTTACAACCATGGTCAAAAATAGACACATGTTACATACATGTGACTGACACGCTCTTGAAGACAGACAGATGATAAATAGTTCATATTTTTGTAATGTCAGCAAAACACATTTGATTATTCATCACAAAAACTATCCACTAAAAGGAATTTCCACCACCTGTGGATCATTATTTTAAATAAAAATCTGCTTTTAGCCACTAACATTTCCTTGTCTTGTCCCTAGTGGAGGGAACAGCTACCCAGCACCCTGACAGTATGATTACATGGTGCTGGTGTGACTAATTGCTCTATATGGGTCATAACAGCTGATTCAGGCTGGCACTGCCTTCACATTGTGTCCTGCCATGCTGTGTGTGAATGCGTGCGTGCTTGTTGTTATCATACATGCCTGGAGTGCATGTTTGTTATCCTCCTAGTGAGTGTGAGTCCTGTGACATTTAGGCAGCATGTGTGTTTACATGTTCACACACATGCAAGTTAAGATGTGCGCACACACACCCCGGCTTGGCGTTGTTCTGGAGGGTCTGCAGCCGTGTCTTGACCAGATCCAAGGGCTGGAAGAGCAGCGTAGAGCAGGTGCCGCTGAGAGAACCACACATAAAGGCTTTGAGGGCTGGGTGAGCCTGAGGACAGTGTCAGAGAGAGAGGGGAGGAAGGGAGGGGAGAGAGGGGGGTGGAAGGAAAGACGGGATGGGGGAATAGCAAAAGAGGAAATAAGAGAGAGCAGTGACAGGAGAAAGAAATGGTGGGGCAAATGCAGAGAGAAAAGGGTATATTGGAAAGCGAGACAGAGGAGGAGGGGGATAAGGCAGAGGGACATAAAAGGATTAGACACAGTGTTAAAGATATGATGTTAACATGCATCACTCAACACCCCTCTGTATGGATCTCCCCAAAACGGTGCCTCAACAGGGATGAGACCCAAAATAATAAACACTACCTTACACACACACTGCACATTAATGTGAATCTACATATGCTTGAGTGACATTTCCAACATTACAAAAAAAAAGAAGCTGCAAACACAGAGGCCAGGTTCCCACACAGTGGATGATGGAGATGTGTAGAGACAGTCCACACAGACAGACAGACAGACACACACACACACACACACACACATGCTGAGACTCAACATTATCTGTGTTTACATGCCTTATGGACAAACAGGTAGAGAGGGTAGGACACAGATATGGACAGACAGGAAGATGCACATCAATTTGCACAGACATTGAAATATGTAAATACGTAGAGGGAAATGTTTATCTGAAGACAACGAGACAGATGTACAGCAAATAAATATACTACACGCATCTCCTTAACAAATATAATATACTCATATGCTGCTTCCACACACACCACTTTAATGCACACATAACATACAAACACACACTCCTACCTTCCCCAGGCTGCCCGGGGCACGGGTCTGAGGATCCTGTTTTTCCTGCATTTTGCCCTCTTTTCCCTGCCTCGCTCTGAGATGCTGCTTTTACAAACTGCATATTATAAAATAAACCTCCATCTCTCTCGTACCTTCCCCTCTCTCTCTCTCTCTCTCTCTCTCTCTCTCGACCGTGTCTCTCACTCTCTCCTTCCAACCCACAATGGCTTTCTCCTTCTCCTGGTCCTCCCTCCCCCCCACCATTTCGCAGCCAAAGCAGAAGCTTAATCCAGCCTGCGTTTTTCTCTGGGTTTCTATCTTTATCTTTCAGAGACACACTCACATTTGTATTTCAGTGCCCCCTCCCTGCAAAGCTCACTGCTAAATTGCATCTTTGTCAAACGACATGAGTCATACAGTGGCTGTCGCTGTGTGTGTGTTGAGTAGGGGGCTTTAAATATGGGTCACAGAAAATATATGTAGCAGGAGTCAGTTTGCATTAGTTATCTACTTCCAATCAGATGTCCATTAAAATCTTATCCAAACTCAAAATTATTCTTTGAAAATGGTTTAAATGCAACTTTAAGAACAAACCATCATGGTGACTGCAGACACCACCACCTGTGAGGCTGCGACAACAAACACAAAAATATCCATGCCATGTGTCCATAATGTCCTCAACATTATTTCTGTCCCACCTGTGATAAAGACCAGTCTGTCATGAGCCACGAAGACGGCATCAGACCGTGGCTTCAGGTCACTCTACTGCTCAAGAGCGAACAACACAGTGAAGAACTACCTGCCCGTGAATCCCTCAGGCTGTGTTAGGTCATTGTGCGCAGTGTTGCAAATCAGTAGGCAGGATGACTGTACTGTAATATTGAATTTTAGCATTGTTTTGACAGGATCACCTGATTAAACACCACGCTGATTAATAACCCCTATTAATCTGTGTGGTGTTTAATCAGGTGATTGTCATTATACAAACCCACTTTTGTTAATTTCCAAAGCAATCTCTGAAATGGTCGCAGCTGAGGTAGAAATGATCTACTATGTCTGCATGCAGGTCTGTTATTATTATTTGCAGCAGCTGAGCCACCAACTTGGCCTAAAAGTTCTATTCTATCATTAACCAGTGATTAGTTGTAGGAGTAAGGTGAGATGGGCATGAATAAAAGATACCTGGATGTTATTGTGAGGTAACAACACCAACTACTTTTGACTTGTATTGAATAATACACGTTGATAGAATATGGGTTCATTCACAGACGCAGGTATCTGATGGTCTGGATGATCATGGTGACCACAACACACGGCAGCCGGCAGGTGCACACTCACCGCGGCTAACTCCATCTTTGACTTTGCTGTAGAGCTGGATGAATCCTGTTTCTCCTCTGCTACTGCCGTTTTGACGATGGTTGATTTCAGCCGACGTTGCTACAGAGAGGGGAATCAGACGGCAACCACATTACAACACGGCACCAAAAGCCGGTAGCAGCAGGCTCTAGCTCGAGTTAGATGTCATGTGATGTAGAGATGAAGGCAGCTGTACATCAGTCTCTCAGGACAGGACACGAACGAGTCCACCGCTCAGTGTGTGGTTAAAACTAACAACATCGATAGCGTAAACACTGACAGCAGATTTCCCTCTGAACAGATCCCCTCGCCGAGCATACACATGTTACTTGACTAGCTAGCATGCTAACTTAGCATGTTAGCTTCACTTACCGGACTTTGAGGTCTGTTAAGTGTCGATGGAGGTGAAGTCCACCCCCGTCGGCTCCGGTAACACCATGGTTTGCATTTACTCGGACAATTTTCTGCAAATGGCCTCCAAACAGTGTAAACGTCAGTCAACAACTCCCCTATCAGGCTCAACGCAGAACTTTCTGGAGAAGCTAGTTAGCTACAACGTTAGCGGTAGTTAAGTTACTGCACACTGGTTCTCCCCTATATTAACAGATGTCCTGCCGTGTCATGGCATATCCTGACCGTCGTCTAGTATTCTCTTTAGTCGGAAATCTTTAAACGCGGTAATATCTGTCCTTTCACTTTCCCTAACGCCGCCACTTGTCAGGCTGCTGTGACTGTTAGCATCGGGCTAGCAAGGTTCACCTCCAGCAGCGGTGACACTCGCTCTCAAACACACCCACTCTGTCTCTCTCTCTCTCTCTCTCTCTCTCGCACACACACACACTCTCTCTCTCTCGCGCACACACACACACACTCTCTCTCGCGCGCTCGCGCACACACACACACACAACTGGTCGTAATAGCAGTGAGGAGCGGGTCATGTGTGGGTTTTGCTTCTGCATCACAAAGCGCTGAAATAAGAACTTTATACTTCACTTTAGTTGAAGACGTGTTTTCTGTGCAGTTTTAGCATCGGCCTGACTGTGTCGCTGTTTTCCCGCGAGTCAGTCAATCGGACATGAAAACCAATCAAAAACGTTTGTCACACCTGTGGTGCACTATTTGAAGGCGGCTGAAGGCTCAACGCACTGCAACTTGAGAAAGCACACGCAAATAATAAGTGTGTGTGTATGTGTGACCACTAGTGTAGTCTGTGATCAGTGGTATAGGCAGTATACTGCATCTACTTTAAATGCATTAATGTCAGTATACCCACTACAACAAAACTATGTAACCATCGGATATATGTAACTATACTTTGTATGTGATACATGTATAACCAGTGTACCCACTTAAAAAGCATTAGTATACCCACTACAACAAGTTAGACAACTACACTGTATGTATTCTTAATTTGCAGATTGTATGTGTCTTTGCATGTGCTCTCAGGGCCACCACAGTATTTACCTACTGTGCATATGTCATGTACAGTCAAAGATGGTAGAATATCTTTGGTACAGCTGTATACAAAGTTACACATTTAACTGCTGATCCAAAAACTTCAGCTTGTGTTTCTTAAAAAGTAGTTCATGGTGGACTCTTTGGTCTATTTTGTATCATTGTCCTGTGTAGAAGACAACAGGACAGTAGCTGGCTGCAGGACATTAGCACTGTGGATGTGCTAATTTGTTGATATCTGTTTATGTAATTTCTTTAGTGCTACTACAGTAAATCTGTCTGTGCACAAAGTGGCAGATAACTCATGTTATGCATTGTCTGAAGTTTAAGATGCTCTACATGCAGTGACACTAATGGTATTTCTGTTTAACCATTGTGGAAAATAGTCCCCCTCAGGGTCATTTGCAAAAAAATGACACGAAGGAATTTTCTGCTCCAACAACTCTAACTTCAGAAGACACATGATTTGTGTTGCTGCGTAACTGTGTCCACTATAATCCATCACTGAAGGAAGGGAGGGGAACATTTTCACAGCCAGCCTAGACAGGAGGGACAATTACAGTGACCAACAACTATTTCAGTGTACATGTGAGTATTGATTTAAAAGTATAGATTTCCTTTTTGAAAAATATAAAACTATCCCTTAAGCCTACAACTTCTCAAATTGACTTTACTCGTGAGAGACGAAGTGAAATACATTTAATGTTTTATCAATTTATTTGCATTAAGGCATTATATAAAATATTGCATAGCCTTAAAATATTGGCATCAATATGAAATGTAATGTATTTGATAACAGTATCAGCGGATCATAATGGACCTAAAACATGCAGGATTCAACATTCAGGGGCTAAGCAGCTGATAGAAACCACTCTGCTGCTCAAAATATAACACACAGTAAACCAAGAGCTGCTACATGATAACCCACCACCAATAATCATTTAAGTGTAAATCCAGTGAGAAATGATACATCAAACAAGCAATTTGTACTTTTTCACCAACATTGCTAGAATTCAACCATGTCAACATTTTCCAAACTTTCATCCGTGTTGGCAGTGTGCAATTTTGGTTAAGTCAATAACATTGAGAGGATAACGCAGTGAAGAGGAAAAGCATACAGCACACATACAGATTTTTAACTGACTAGTAACTGCACCAGAACTCCCAAAACGAACCATATTTGTGTGCAAAACAAGCATAAAATGACCAGTGTGTCTCCATAAGAATAGTGACAGCAAATAACCCTTAGGTACAAATAAAATTAAACTGCAATGGTTTGTTAGAGGAGCAATATTTCCTATTATACCCATTAAATAGAAAAATAGGCCGAATCTTTGTAGAAAAATATTGATCACATTCACTGAGATGAATAAGATTTGGCCAAATGTAAATGTATCATACGGGAAGCAACAATAAGGCTATCAGAAGATTGTCAAGTTGAATAAAAGGCTAAATCCTCTCAGTCTCACACCATAGTTTGCATGACTAATATTTTACTGTGTCTCCATGCTGACTGGTCATCATGATATTTTTCCTTATGGCGCTCCTCTGCTCACTCAGCTGGCTCCTCAGTTGTCTCAGTCTGGATGTCCACATCCTCATCACTTTCCATGCCAGAGCGATTGGTGATACGCCGCAGATTGAAATCTCCACGTCTTTAAAAAACAAATAATTTAAGCACAAATCAAGTGTTGCACAAATACTGCACACAAGTAGACAATATGAGATATTTTAATTAAAGATTAAAATTGAGTGTAAAATCATAATCCTAGCCCAAAACATTTTCTAGTACAGATGATGACTATGTGCTGTGATTCCCTAAAGCTGTGGGATTTTGCATGACATGCATGACAAAGGACTAGTCAAAGTCAAAGCACCAGCGGACGACATGTCCTGACATTTAGAAGACCACCCACCCACACCTCCACACCTCCATACACACGCCCCCACCCCCCCACACACACCCACACACACACACTCCAGAAGCTCAGGATCCTGAATGCTGATAAAGACCCTACCTGAGCTTGCTCTTCAGAGAGCTGACTTCGCGGTTCATAGCATCTGCTGACTCTGTAGCATCGTCGAGCTCCCTCTGAAGCTTCCTACGGTAGGCGTTAGATCGAGTCACCTCCTCCTCTGCCTCTTCCAGCTGGCGCTTCAGCTGACGCATTCGGCTGTTTGTCTTCTCCGCCTGCAGAGAGAGACACAGGTAACCACAATACGGTAGATCAGCATGGATTCACATCTAAATCAAACTACAAAAAAGGCTAATCTTTCATTTTCAGCAATCATGAAGCTCACCTGGTCCTTAAATTGCTCCGTGTTGCGCCTCTCGTCATCCACCTGCAGTAAAGCCTCTTTCAGCTTCTTCTCTGTCCGTCTGGCTAACCGGGAGGCCTGCTGACGCTCCCTAACATGAGTAGAAAAAGCAAATGGGCAGCTGTGAAACAAGTTCTAGGGATTATCTAAAAAAAACAACAACATTTACAGCCACTATCAAAGAGGATCATTCAAAAATGGAGCGGACAAGGCAAACACAAAAGTGTTTATTTGAAATGAGTTTGCTGGGTTCACTGACAGACCACACCATCACTCACTTTGACTCAGTGTCGAGCTGTTCCTCAAGCTGAGCGATCTTTGCCTCCAGGGTGGCAATGGAGGACTTGTACTTGGACTTGATGGTTCCTTCAAGCTCCTGCAGCTTTAACTTCATCTCCTTGTTCTGGCGATCCAGCTGAGAGCGAGCCCCCTCCAGCCGCTGGGAGTTGCTGCGCTCTCCAGCCAGCTCTGTGGTCAACTGATCAGTCTGAGGGACACACAGAACAGAGCCCATGTTAAAGTAAAGTGTGCTGCTGGTTGGCTTTTTACATGTTTTCTTCTTCTGCGGTTCTCATTGTAGTCTTTCCTAATGATTTTTTTTCTCTTGTTCCCTGTGTTCTCTTCATACATTTCTACAGCTTTTCTCTTTATCCATTTATCTGTCATCCAATACATCTGGGATATCATGAATCTGTACCTGCAGTGTGGTTCTCCTCAGACGGTCATTGACCATCTCGGTGTTGACCTGCTCTTCATCCAGCTCCTCCTCCAGCTGCGTGATACGAGCCTCGAGCCTCCTCTTCTCGTCGGCAAGCAGAGAACTAGCAGCAGCAAGTGACAGCAAATCCACAAAATGAACATCTATGTACTGTATTACGCTGTAACCATTTTTATGTAACTTTGTAATGGTTGAATTTTTTTTGCCAAAATTTTAATAATACATGAACTACAACCACACTCTACAGGTAGAGTTAATTGTTTCATACTTTTTGGAGTTGTGGCTGTTAATCTCGTCCTGGAGCTCATCTCTCTCGGTCTGGGCCTGTCTCTTGAGTCTCTCTGCATTGGCCAGATCCTGGAGGAAGCAGAGGGTACAAGTATATTAAGATTTTGGAGGCTATTGGCAGTCACCTGTAAAAATGTGGCAATTTCTTACAAATTTAGAAAGGAGCCTTGTTCTAGTGCCTTTCTATAATATGTCTATTTCATTCATTCAGTATCTTTTATCTGCTTTTAATTAATTTTTCTTAATAGAAACCTTGAAGCTGGACCCTTGATGGCAGTGGATAACCATGGTAGATAGTAATAAATGATAAAAAAGAAAATGATGTGCATTTATTGACATGAATGAAATAGTAAATGGTAAAAATCACTGCCAAGTTTCCAACTTGAGAGAGCGCCCAAAGATGAAAGAAAATTTCTTTTTTGCACATATCTATTAGTTTTATCTAATTTTTATGAAGTGTCAACACTCTGACTAGGGGCCACTGAGAGCATCATGACCAAGTTATCAGTTTCATGTTGGAAAAGAACCGGGAACGCTCTGAAGCCATTTCCTTCTCTTTGATGACTGGATATGTTATTACCTAAATGTTATATGTACTGATGGTTCATTATTCATTTTCATGTTTATATAATCATGCCATCCTAAAATATTTTCCGTTATATACCTCTAATGCCCACACCAGCTACTTTATCCTCACCCTGTCATCCACTCAAGTTTCAGAGTCAATTTTTCCCATCTTTTACCTCCTGGAAGTGCAGGAAATCTGCCTCCATGGCCTTGAGCTTCTTCTCAGTCTCCTTGGCTCCGCTGACAGCTTCATCTCTGGACATACGCAGCTCCTCTACCTCCCTCATCTGCTCTTTCATGAGGGCCTGGTGAGTGGAAACACACAGCAGTGCTGAGGTTAGACACCATCACCAGTCACCATGAGGAGTCAGTTTAAGCGACCACAAAAGCATAGTCAGCAAGTCTGTGTACTTGTGGTCATGTTACGGGGGAACTGATCACAGCCAGAAACAAGCCGAAGATACAAGATATATAAAAAAATCTGCAAACAATAATTTATATTAGGTGGCTTGTCCAGTATCAGTATTAATAAATGAAGAAATGAGGTTGATGTTATCTTTGGGCATATGTTTGTTTTACCTGCAGTTTCTTCAGCTGTTTGAAGGCTTCATCACGGCCCTTGTTGGCAGCATCGATCTGGAATTCAAGTTCTCCCAGGTCCATCTCCAGCTTCTTCTTTGATGAGAGGGCCTGACTTCTCTGCTTGCGTTCATCTTCCAGCTCAATCTCCATCTCACGCACCTAGAAGAGTCAAACCATAATTCAGCATTTTTCTTACAAATGTTTAAACATGAAAGTTTTACAACCTTGGAGCAGATGGCGAAAAAATGAAAAAGAAAGTGTGTGCCAGACATTTTAGGTTCCTCCCTCACACCTGTTTAACAAGCTGTTTCCTCCTCTCCTCTCCCTGTTCATCTCTGGCCTGCAGGTCTCTGTCAAACTGGGCCTTCATGGCCTGCATGTTGACCTCCAGACGCAGTTTGGCATCTTCTGTGGCCTGCAGTTCGTCTTCCAGCTCCTCCAGCTGAGTCTTCATCTCCTCCAGCTGCTGCTCCATGGCACGCTTTGACCTCTCCAGCTCATGAACCTGTGGACAAGGAGGTTGCATTGGACATGTGTGTTTTTCCCTGCAGTGACGAGGACCAATGCTGCCAGTGACAAAGCATCAACCTACTCTCCATAGCTAATCAGAAACAATTCATCTTACTGCAGTTCTGCAAGCAACAACAAAAGCTACTGTTTTCTCTTACGCTCTTGCCAACATCATCCTTGGAGGAGACCAAATCTTCCATCTCAGCTTTGAGCATCTTATTGGCCCGGTCCAACTCGTCCTTTAGGTCTGTCATGGTCTCCAGCTCGCGGGCCAGTGTCAGTGCTCGTGTTTCCTTCTCCCTGGCCTCAGCCTCAGCCTTGTCGCGCTCCTCAGCATACTGAGTAGAAATAGTTTTCTCTTCTGCCAGCATCTAGGGAAAGGAGAGGTTCAGATCAGGCAGGTTAGTAAAGGATTTACATACCACTGACATACTGAAAATAATGTCCAAAATTTCAGTTTTTAATGGTAGGAAAAACAGCCATATTTTCAGCTTCTTGCATTTTTTCAATAATCTGTACTATAGAAACATTTTCTATAAAAAGTAAAACAAAAACAAGCTCCTCATATTTGTGGCCTCAGAGCAACAAACAAAATGTGGGATTGAGACTTAAACTAGAAAGTTTACTCGCTGACGGTTTATTGTTTACTGATGAGAATGCATCCTTTCATTTGTGCAACAAAAACACATCTATTGTTGCCAACTCCTCTCCTCTAACCTGTAACATTTACTGCAAACAACTGAAGAGATTACTGTCTTTAAATGGTTTCTGAGGCTCAATGGACCATACATGGTTAAATAAAATATCACAGCAACAAGATGATACCTGGTCAAACTTCTTCTGCTTCCTCTCCAAATTGGAGACAATCTGCCTCAGGTGATCCTGGTCCACCAAGAGGTCATCCAGCTCCTGCTGTAAACGGGTTTTTGTCTTGTCCAGTTTGTCATAAGCTGCCGTCTTCTCCTCCAGCTGCTGCGTTAAACTGTCGACTTCTCTCTGGATTTTCTTGCGGCCCTCCTCTGCTCCCTCCAAGGACATGGCCTCCTGCTCCAGCTTCTTCTTCATCTCTGCCAGCTGAGGACACAGAGGAAAGAGTGAATGAGAGAAAGCTGAGCAGCATTGATGTCTTCTTGATGAATGAATCACAGCTGCAGTGCAATAGAGAGAAGTCCTATAGATATTCACTGACAATGCCTTTATTACAAAACAACACAGTGGACCGACCTGACCCTGCAGAGTGGAAACCTGCCTCTCCACGTTTTTCTTGCCCTCTTCCTCCTCCTCCAGCATCTCCCGCAGGCTGTTCTGCTCATCCTCCAGCTGCCTCAGCCGGGTGGAGAGGGAGAGCTTCTGACGAGTCTCCTCTTGGAGCAGCTCCTGGAGTTCAGATAAGGAAAAAAAAA
>OMNW01001293.1:5763-27667 GCA_900303245.1 Selene dorsalis | reverse complement strand
ACAGTAGTTAGCGTAAGTATGGAAGTATTCGAATTGAGACACAGCATGTAGCAAGTAGCTGGATGTGAATTGTACTTTGCTCATTGGCCCTCATTTATCAAACTTGCATAGGATCTGGTGTAGATTCTTGTGTAAATATCAGCGTACACCAAGTGTCGTGTGATTTGCAAAAAGTGTGTATGTTGCTGATTTCAGTGTAAAACTGGTGTGGTGTTGATAAATCTTGCAGCTGAATACAATCATAATTTAGTTTTTTAATTTAGATAGTTTTGTGATTGGTGAAAGCGTAATCATTGGTGGATGGAGGCTTCAGACGCACGTATGTGGACGATCAGTCGCATTGATCAAGTGAGGAAACCCAGCGATCTCATGATGAAGACTTCTTTTAATCACAGTTTGCTGCGTGTTAGTGTTTGACAAATTATAATTACTGCCGTGAACCGTCAGCAATGATCCCTGAGCTCCTGTGGACAGGGCCCGGTGGCCAGAAACTCAGCTGTGAGAGCACCTGCTACTGAACAGGTAGATCGCATCGCGGAGCGAGCTCTGGTGTCCAGCAGATGAAGAGACTGAGCAGCGGATCTTCTACTTGGAGGAGGTTTCTATCTGTGATGTGTAGCTACTGCTCTAACAGTAACAGGTCTGTCATTGACTGTTTCTGTTTACACAGCTAATTAATAATCATCTCTCCTATCACACTGTATAACTGTCTGTCTACTTGTGGCTTTAAGTCACCTCAGTTGCTCAAAATAAACGTGGACATGTCATCATGGACTTGATGAACTTGTGGCTGTAGCTATACTCGTATTTATGTTTTTATTTTACTAATAAGAGCAGCAACAATATGAAGTCAGGATCGCCGCACCAGTATCATCTATTAATAAAGATCCGACACAGCCTGTGCGCCTGGCTGACTCCTGCATGTTCTACGCTGGTTCAAATGTGCATACACCTGGTCTGACATGGCGTGAGCTTTTTGCGTACCCTACGCTTACGTTCAGATTGATAAATGCTGATCCTTGCGGGAGATTTGGCGTATGCTACACCCATTTTTCTGGTGTATGCACGTTTGATAAATGAGGGCCATTGTGAGCATTGTGGTTGATTTTAGGTTGACTTTTGCTCAAATGTGTTACTTAAATTTTCCTGTTTGAATTTTTGTTGGGTATTGCAGTGTTCAGGCAAGTATGTCAGTATGAAATAGATATATTTCATAGGCTACTGAAAAACCTTTAGCATGCTGAATTTCCATGCAACATATGGCTCTGGTTATTGTTCTTATTTATTGCTATGTTTGATTGTTTATTGTTCCTTTTTAAGGGCCAGAGTATGGTATGATATGTTTCTACGATCCAGACTGTAAGATACACGATTGCATGTAATGTAGCCTCTATTTGGAGGACATAGAGATTCTCTTCATGAAGGTTTAGAAGAGGTGTAAAATCCTCGGAGGAATTGTGGTGTGATAACATGAGCAAATGCAAATATCTAGGCTGAGCTGTGTTGTAAATCTGTAGTAAAAATACAAACATCTCAGCTGCATGGGGGGGGGGGCGTTGTTGTGAATGAGGGCCAGCATGACGTCAGGAAGCCAATGTCAACAATGCAGCTCCTGGAGGAGAGAAGGCGTTTTATCCTCACACACTCGCTCTCTCTCATGCACACACACGAACACAACACTTACAAACACACACGCACGCATACACACACAGAGAAGGACCTATCCGACACCACGCACGGACTGATGCCTACGGTGCACGAGAAGTAGCGGTCGCGGCTATCGGAGGGCTGCGGGGATAAAATCACAATGTGGACCCACTGTTATTTCTGAAGAAGAGCAGGAAGAGCGGGTGAGTCGGCGGCTGCTTTACCTCATAATAAGCTCCTATTGCTCTTTATAACACCTCGATAAACTCGACTACTGGAGACGATTGTCAGTCGTAGATTTAGATGAATCACACTGGTCGTGGTAACGGGAGTCGGTTTAAAGCACCGTGCCTCTCTTAGGCAGTGGTTATTGTTGTGCTGCGTGCTTTGACTCAGGTTCACGGTTATCCCGTGTTGGCTTGATGAAGGTGTCTCGGTATCATGACGAGACAGTAATGTAACAGGGTGTTTGTTTCACCGAGGCTAACTTAGAAAAACAGTGAGACACATGGATCAAACATCAGCACAGTGAGACAGGCTGGGGACTGAGGGGCCTGGTTGTGCTGCCATGTGTCACCACACGCCTTCATTCCAGTGGAAGTTGTTCGCCTTTGTATCATTCGTGAACCTTATATCAGGCTCCCCCGGCTTCAGCGTCTGTGCGTGCGTGTGTGCGTGTGTGTTGTGCGCGCGTGTTGGTGGCACATGTTTTGCATGGGAGAAACGCTGTCACAACCGGGGCTGCAGAGGGACAAAGGACCCAGCCTCGCATTCGCCTTATTCCCGCCCTCATGCTGAACAATCAGTTCAGTAAACACCCACATCGGGATATGGAGAGGATGATAATGAAAGCGTCGGAATCAGCTGCCGTTCACCTCCTTCTCAACAGCCGAACTCCGTGATCTGACACGAGAATAACTGGGCTCCTCTGAGCAGTAGAGCTTTATGCAGACAGTAAAGGAATATGTTGTTGTACAAAAAGCCTCAGATTGACCCCCTGGATGACTGTGTGTCTGTGTGTATGACTTGTTTAATCCTTTGTGACAATGGCTTGTTGCGAACACCTCAGCTCTTTGTTACCCTCCTATCCTCCAGGCCACTCTCCCATCTCCTGCTCCACTACTCCTCTGATGGGGGAAATGGCAACATAAAGCTGAGAGTGTTTGCAGCACTTGGTTGTGATGGGGTGGGAGGACCTCCACTCTCAGGGTTTACACACAGATCAGCTGTACGGAGCAGATGAGGGTTGATCAAGGAAGATGAAATATTTACCACCATCACCACCACCATTCAATTGCAGACACCTCTTAAGCAAAGATCACTGAAATATTGGTTGAGTAACAACATATTCCTATACAGCATGTGAAAGGCTCTATTGCTCAGATGAGATCCGTTATTAACATGACAGATCTCTGGGCAGAAAGAGGTCACACGCTGAACTTACACGATGATAATAAGGACACACCAATATTCACTAGTTATAATGTGTGGAGCTTGGTCATGTCTAAGAAAATAACCCATCCAATAATCCAAAATGAGGCAAGAGATGATCTTGATGTGCATCACGGAAAGAGTAGCATGCAGCATCATGGTCAGAACCACTGTTTTTCACTGTTTTTCACAATCACAATCTGTCACTGAATCAAAACTTGCTCAGCATTTAATTGTCATTTTTGTTACAGCCTCTGGATGGCACCAAAGTAAGAATAAAGAAACAAAATGGTGGCTTTAAATAGATGATTGTACTTTATTATTAGTAGTAATGTGATACTGTGACTGCTTTGTTGATAGTAAATGTGAGGTCTCAGATAATTGAGGTCCATGGCCACATACAAGAGAAGTGCAACTAGTCATTTGCTGAGATATCTTGCAATGGATTCAAGTGTTGTATAGATGAGTGGATTGAAGTGAAGAGAGAAAAATGTTTATTTATCATGCATGAATGTGTGGTTATGTTTGAGTCCATAATAGAGATGATAATCAGAAATAAGATGTCAGCACTAACCCTAACCCAGGTACTGATTACATCTGGATTTGGACTGATTTAAATAAGGTTTGCAAACAGGGAAAACAGTTAATATGCAAACAGGAAAAACAGATACTTACTGTGTGTGTGAGTATATGAACCTTTATAGAAAGGGGTACATTTTTCATACACACCTGTGAATCAAAAGAATAGAATAGAGTAGAATAGAATGCCTTTATTTTCATTGCACAAGATACAATGAAATTGGCTGAGCTTCTTCTTACAAACATCCAAAGACATCACAACATACCTACCAGTATGAACAGTATGACAGTATGACAGTATAAATAGACCCTGTAGGGTTTCTATAATAAATCCATCCTGTTCAGTTTGCCTGCCTCTGTTCAGTTCAGAGTACTTGCAAAGAAGCCTCGTGCCAGTAACCCAGAAAAGTATTTTTCATTTGGATGGGCCGATGGATTCAGAGTTGAGTACTGCAACCAGGTCGGCTGTGGAAAACTTGGAGGATGCCCTGAGTTAGAGGAGGCTCCACCAGTTGCTCACTCTGCAGTTTGGGGACAGTTTGGATTTAGTGCGACCTGATGATAACTAGTGATGTAACGATACACAAAAATCTAATTCAGTTTCTATCACGGTTTTGGGATCACAGTTTTTGGTTCAATTCGGTATGTACATGTGGCTGTGTTTTTTTTTTTTTTTCATATATATATTTGTAAAAGCCCAGAAATGCCATTCATCAGTATAAGATGTTTATTTATTTTATGACATTCAAAGTAAAGATGCTCATGCTACTCTGTAATATGATGCATCCGTTAAATAACTGCAGTTGATCAAGTTTTGGCTTCAGGAAACCCCGCATGTGCAATGAGTGTAGTTCATGTGCAGGGTTGTAAGGGTGTGTGTCTTCATATGTTAGCGCTGTGCGCACACACACAAACACACACACACTCAGGGCATTGCATCACACAGGTAAAGCAAAAGAGATGACCTGAAAATTACCAGAATTGTGCTCATTGTTACTGTCAGTACCATAAAACAATCAACAATCAACTGTTCCCTCTGACTACAGGTATCAACAAATGCAGTCTAACATATAACAAAAAAACATGACTATCTAGATCTGAATTTCTCATTCAGTGGTTTTTCCTAATACTGAAGACATAAAACCTGCAAAATAACATATATGGAATTATGAGGTAACAAGAGAGGGTTAAATGAATCAAAAACATATTTGGTTGATTTAAGTAGCCACCTTTTACTTTGATAACAGCTTTGCACAGTCTTGGAATTCTCTCAGTCAGCTTCAGGTAGTCTCCTGGAAAGGTTTTCCAGCAGTCTTGAAGACGTTCCCAGAGGTGCTGAGCACTTGTTGGCTGATTTGCTTTCACTCTACGGTCCAAATGATCCCAAACCATTTCAGCTGGGTTTAGGTTAGGTGATTGTGTAGGCCATCTTGTCTCATCAAATAGCGTCAAATAGTGTGTTTGGGGTCATTGCCCTGTTGAAAAACAAATCATGGTCCCACTAAGCACAAACTGAGGCAAGAACTTCTACAAATTACGTGACCAGACAAACCTGCAAATTGGAAAAACATTCCAGGTGACAATCCCATGACGCTGCCATCAAAGCATTTCTTAAAGCTTACTCAAATAAATCAGTAAAAAAAATAGCTTGAACTTTTATAAAATCAATAAAGTAAACTGAATTGTTGTCTACAGTTCTGAAATTAGGATCTCAGTTAGTGGTCCCAACCCAGTAGTACCAGATTGTGGTGCAGAAAACAGAGCTAAGAAAGCATCCTAACAGCTGGGAAATTTTGTTCCCCCGCTATTAAATATGAAAGGAGGCTGAAAATCACAGGACATGTCTGTTATGATGATACAAGTCAGAGGTCCTGAAATGTGTGTTTCTCTTACGTCTAGGAGGCGACATCTTTCCACATTTGGGTTTCTTTCACTTTTCTAATGGGCCAGAGCTCTGTGGGAAACAGTTGGAGAGACACAGCCACATCTGTCCAACACAACACCGGTGGATCAAGTCTGTGGAGCTGTGGGCCACGGACATGCATGAAAAAACAAGCGTGTCAAACTGAATGCACCATTCATTTAACAGCTTATAGTTCGGCTGCAGCATCATGGCCATGTGTGTTTGTTGATAACAGAGCAGCGTGAAGCAAGAAGCACGAGCGCTTAAGGAGAGGAAATTATAAATGAAAAAGGACATGTTAGCATGTGGTGTTGAGCACGCACGCGATTAGTATGTGAAGAGTGGTACACACAGAGGAGGGAGGGAGGGACAGAGTCGGCAGTTTGATTGACACATCACGATCCAATTTACTTGAACGTGGCGTTCAAGATGATTGAATGCTGTTTTTCCAGGACTGTACATCCCACAGGTGACTGACTTTTTCATTTTTGTGAAAAAGCATTAAATTAATTGGTTGCAGTCAGGGTGTGAAGAGGATTTCAAGCAATTCAGTAAAAAAATGCTCCGGAAATAGATCTCCAACCCCACCTTTAATGACATATTCTAGTTTATGTTTGTTATTCTGCAAAGTATGGTTTGATTCTGCAAACTGATCTACCACAGCTCAGTTTCATGAAGAAAAAGTGTTTTTTTTCCTTCTCTGCTGCTGTCTGTGTAGGAGGCTGTTTGAAGACAAACTGCTACATAATTCACGTGAACGATATGGTTATATCTGTGTGCAGGGGAGAGGAACTGATGAAGGGCAGTCTGACCATGTGCCTGAACACAGGTGATGAGCACAGACTGTCCCAGGAGAAACAGCACAGCTCGAGGGCAGACAGAGACACTGAGCTTAGACTGTATTGTGGATCTCCTTCTCTCTTGGTCTGTCCGTTGTCCATACCTTTCTCTGTCTTCTTCTTAGCCTCTGTCTACTCACCACACCTATCTGTCTCCATTAACTGTGTACATTTCATGCAGTAGTGTCATTTTGTGGTTTGGTGTGAACCTTATCTGTAGTTTTATTTATTTATCACTTGAAAAATACTGCCATCACTTTGTGATTCATCGACCAGGCCCTGAAATACTCATATATTATGGATTAGTTTTTTATGTTATGCCCCTCGTGCTTTTGAAGCTATATTTTGATTGCACACTGTTCAGGAGATAATAAGGCGGCAGAGTGGAATTTGTCTATTAATTAAGATTTAATTTTAAAATCTAAACTATTTTAAATGTAACTTTTGGTTTGAAATAGGCCTGGCCTATATGTTGGAAACAATGCCAGTGCTCATTCAATATTTGATGGAACCATCTGTTCACACCTAGAAACCAGGAAAAGTGTCACCGGCAACTAAATTTGTCATGGCAGAAAACGTCATCTAATCCCAGTGTGTGAGATGACACCAAGCACCAAGGAACTGACGCATATTTGTGTCTTTGAACAGATTTGAGGAGCTATTGTTTGGAATCCTCAGACACACTAAGAATTCCTGAATTGTTGTTTCTGGTTTATCTGGTGCATAATCTCGCCACAGATTTGGCAAACCATCTGGCATGGCTGGCAGTCATTAGTGCAGACTGTGGTTTGAGTGGGGTGGGGGGTACAGATGGTGAGATGATGGTCAACTTGTTTTGGCATTGCTTCAGTCTACATATTCCATGTAGATTTGGTCAAGCTAAATCTGTTGTTTAACCTACAGAGGTTTTGAGTGTCTGGACACAGCAGAATGAGATGAACAGAGGGAAGCAACAGATACATACCCATGACTGGATGGTATTTTCCTGCATCAGACTGTATAAAATTAAAGATGGCCGATTGGATGAATATTAGGAAGACTTTAGGTCCAATGTGCCCCTCATCACTGAACCATCCTTGATTACACACTGGTCTGAACTGATTATCTGACCAAAGGATCTTGAAGTTCTAGTGTTAATATTAAAGACTTGGTGGGAATCTCTCTGATACTGATATTGAATCATAAATGGAAAGGCAATTTTATTTCTATAGCTCATTTTTACAAACAGTTTGTCTCAAAGGGCTTTACACAGCATCATTACAACATCCTCTGCCCTTAGACCCTCACATCGACTGAGGAAAAACTCCTAAGAAAAACAGGAGAAAGCTCAGGGTGAGCAACAGAAGAGGGATCCCTCACACAGGACGGACACTAAGTGGTTGCTGATTTTTCAAGGGTAAGTGTCAAAGTTGGGGTCTGGATGCTGAAGGGCAGATATAGTGTGTGTGTAATGGTGTTCTTTGCTCCCTGAAACAGATGAAACAAGAAATAATGCAATGAGTTGAAAGAAGGTAAAATGCGCGAGGTTAATATTCTCACAGCTTTAACGGTAGATTAAATAGCAAATCTCAGATGTTTTTGATATCTGGCATCCTTCAAACTGACTGTGTGCATAATAGTAAATCTGCAAGTGTGTAGTGCTAAAATATAACAGTAGACAATGCAGTTTCTGTCCAGAGGCAGCACAAACTAAAGTGCTGAGTGTCTATGTCAGGCAGTCACCAGCAGTGGAGCTCATGCTATTTAAGTCTGGGGTTTCAGCAGCTCTTCTGTCTTCCCCTCCACTGCACAGTTTTCTGGTTTGTAGCTGTGTCCAAGTGAATTCTTTAGGGCTTTGGTTATGTGTTATTCTCTGAGGCTTCTGCCCTCTGTTATGCTTGCTAGGCCCAGGCATATCAGACTTCAGTCTGCATTCCTGAAATACTGTATATGAATCTCCAAGACTCAAGACCGGCAATATTGTGGGATGCATGCAGGGATGAGCAAGAAATCATGGATGTGGCGACATTTAACATTTAAATATCCGTCAGCATTTTTGTTTCTCAGTCGGCATGAAGAACAGTTGAGGAAACAGAGAACTAGATGCTTTTGAACGACTTAAAATACTTTTTATGAATAACTTCTGTTTTTTTTTTTTTTTTTTTTTTTACTTTTCTGCTTTTTATCTGAAGTTCACTGATTGGACATTTTAACACCCAGTTCCCTCCATTATGTTTGCTTTGTAATGACTAACTCCTTGCATTGTGAGAGTTATCTTGAGTTATATTTCCCCTGTCTGTAAAATATTATGCTGTCACATAACTGTTTTTGATGGCCTGTGGATAACAACTTGATAAATGCTCATCAAACTATTTCTGGCATAAACAACAATCCTGTTTGCCTGGAAAATATGAAACATACCTTCTCCTTTTATGGCGATTCCTGTGATTGGCACTTTCTTTTCTTTTCTTTTCTTTTCTTTTCTTTTCTTTTCTTTTTTTTTTTTTACAAAGAGGAATTTTTAGGCCATCTTTGCATAATGGACATTATGTCAAGTGTTTTGATTAACTGCAGCACAAAGAATCTCTCTTGTCTCTTACTGTAGACCCGTGGAATGCATCTTGATGAATCAGCTCTGTGTAAAAAACACTTTTCATTAGTGGATATTTATGTACACCTTTCTCAACTTACACCCACGAAAAGGGCTGTAATTCACTTACAAGTATGGATACGAAAGGAATGACCACACACCGGGTTTTGCAGTTTGTCCTATAGCTTTTTATACACCTCAAACAGTGCATGCTTGTCTAGTGACTCCCTCCCCTCCTGCCCATTCATTCCACCCACACCATCAGTCCAGCCCAGCTGCATGTGGTCGGGAGCTTGGACAGTGGGCAGGAACGGGGCTGGGCTGGGCGGTCCTGCTGGCCTGGTGGTGCTTGGTGATGGGGAAAGAAGCTGGATTAGGCCCTCCCTCCAAGGCCTGGAGCTCGGAGTGCAGAGCTAACCACTGTAACTGCACAGTATAAATAGAACAATCCTGGGCTTGACAAAGCCCACATCTTCACTTCTCAGCTGTCAAGCGGATAGGAAAGGTAAGAACATGGAGGATAGGGAGGAAACAGGAAGACCGCGTGTATAATGAAAACAAAAGTAACATAATTTTGGAATTTCGTCATGAACTTTTGTTCCTGTGGAGTAGCAGGAGAAGAAAGATAGGCAGAAAATGAAATGAGAGACAGGGTTGAAAGAGCAATAGAGGAATATTTGCAGCTGGAATGACAAACGTATTTGCTAAAAGAACTGTAAGGCTTTGGAAACACTGGCACAATTTCTACAGTTAATCCATTTTCTTCACCTTTTTCCAAGCCATGACCGACCAGAGCCAGCAACTTTCTGTCCAATTTCACTTCCCAACACAAGCCAAAGCCCAGGTGATGGTTCAGCACACACACGGCGTTATGTAAGAATTGCGGGAATGCTTTCAGGCTGACTGAAATGGTCTGAGTGGGAATTTGACATGAGAGTCCCGGTAGGTCCACTGGATTCCTGCTGCCATGGAGGATTCTAGCATCCAAATTCCTCTCCTCCGCAGCATGGTAGAATTACAATGGAATACCTCACAGTGCTGAACTCAACTGCCTTTGAAGTCCTATTCAGGGCTGTGCACCGGGCTACTGTTGTTACATGCCATTCCTCACACTATAAGCAGTGTTATGTCACTGTTGAACACGGCCAACCCAATGACGTGTCACCCCAGACAAGGCCAACCCATGCTCACATCACGAAAAATTTCTGATTTTGACTGCTGATTTTGGCTGCATAAAACGGTCAGTGCTATCCAGTGATGATCACTTGGTTACACAATTCTGTAAATCCCAACTGTTTTTCTAACATCACATCTCACTGTATCATTTAGTATTTGTGGCACAAATAGAAACAGGGATATTTCATTAAGGATATTTCCATAGCAACAATGGGTTTGTGTATTGATTACCAGGAATGTGTCACCATCAAGTAGGTCACACTAAAGAGAGCACAGAGCGCATGTGTGTGAGAAGGTTGCTTTGTTTTGTTTTAGTTTGTCAGTTGCCCAGAGGGCAAAGCAAATTCCATTTCTTCTCTAGCTGTTGTTGGGAATCAATACTTCTGCCAACATCAGTAACATTATAATGGCTTTGCTCTCACACACAATCTGTTTGAGCATAAACAGAGGACATAGTAACTCCACTGCTGTGCATCAGTATGAATTAAAGACAAATGTAAGGGGACGTTAATGACAGCCAGGAAATGAAAGTGAGCTGGTAAGTTTTAACTTGTTGACCCAGATGTAGAACTCAGAGGCAGAGGAAGAGTAAAAGTTGAGACAGTATAATTTTAAAGAAGATTTGCTAATTCAGTTGATCCAAGATATTGAAGAGGGGCAGCTGGAGGCGAGGGCTGTAGAGCCAGGGCAGGTAAAGAGTGGTGTGGGAACGATACATGTCTGGTACAAGAGAAGAAAAAAGGTGAGCATGGCAGACAAACCAGGAAGTACAGAGATGGCACGGTCTGAAGCACAGGTAGGCACAAGGTTAACCAGGAAGGAGAACACAGGTTAGTAGAGAGAATCACAGGGAAAACCTAGGCAAGTGTAACCCTTAAACAGGTAAACTGTGTAAAATTATGTAATGTCACTGCCTGTCTCTTTTGGACCTAAGTAAAACATTCTCATTGATTGATTTTTTTTTTAAATCTTGTATATTTGGGGTTTTATGAGTCGTATATCCCAGGACACGTTGCCATATTAGGCTATAAAAAGAGACAAAATGGTAAACATAGGAATATTTAAACTGATGGGGAGAAATGATGCATCATTGTTTTTTCTGGTCATTTACATCATCCTTTTTTTTACTGATTTAATTCAGTTTTACCAGTTCAGCTTTGTCTGTTAAATACTGACTGCCCCAAAAAAGTTACAGAAAACCAAAGGAAGGCATTTGCACTAACAAGGCATATCCACAAAAACAATAACTTTATGTGGAGTATATATATATATATAGATATTTAGGATATTTCTGTTCATCTCAGCATAACAAGCACTTTCTTTTGTCAAAGAAGGGTAGATAAGGTAGCTAACCAGCTAACAGCAGTCAAACCGTACACTATGTCTATATTTTGTTTTTTACATGACTTTTTAGATCCGTGTTTAAAATGATCATGGATTGTAAATTACCAGGAGTTTGCACGTATGCCTCAATAAAACCACAGCCACCTGAGTGCTACAGTGCAACTGTTGTAATGTACCTAACTCTGCATGATAATATATGTTTTTGTAATCAATACTTACATTCCTTCCAGTTTGATACAAAAATTTGAATAATACACATTTCAACCCTTTTTTAACCCCTGATCAGGCAGTGTATCCTGGGGGATACATACATTTCTAGGTTTGCTAAATAACACTACAAACGTAGATAGAAATGTTTGAATATTAAGGCGGTAGTGCTTCATTTTATAGGTTAATATTGATGTTTTATTGAATAGATATGATTACTAAGTAATTATTTTCCCTCTGGCAAGCGTGTCCTGCACATTTGTTGGCTATGATGGATTCTGATAAGGCTGACTAAACAATGGCACACAACTTGAACCAAATTATGTGATCTGTATGTTAATACCAGACAAGACAGATACTAACTTGTTGCAGTCTGTCACCTACAGGATGTTAAAGAGCGTGTATCTCCTGGTGAACGTTGCCTGTAAATCTGATGGCGTTGATGGTCCATTGATGTACACTGGTAAATTGGTGGGAGAAGTAAAATTCAGGAGCAGTAACCACACACACACACACACACACACACACTTTGTGTCTGCCATGTGTTCCTATTGTCACGGTTATGTAGTGTGTGTGTGACACACACACTACATAACCATGACAGTAGGAACACATGGCAGAAATAGAGCAGAGTGGTATTTTATTGATTTTTAGATTTGGTACCCGGGACAGAAATAGTAGAGGACAATGAGAGATGAGGAACCAGACAAGTACCCATGACTTTGTTTCCTTTCAGCTTGATGGATGAGGAAATTGATATGAGCATGTGTGTATCAGTGGAGTCAACAAAAAGCAGCAGAGTATGCAATTTAGAGGACAATGGAGCGACCCTGTTTTGTTACCTAGGTCAACTATTCAGAACATGTCAGGTGAGGAGGAATAGGAAGCTTTCCGTGGTTTTATGCCATGCAATGGTTGACATTGTTTCCCTCTATGCTCTCTATATAGAATAACATTAAATCACCAGTTCTGCTTGTGGGCACAGGGTAGCAGCTCCATCTTACTGTTTCAGGCTGAACATGACTAGACCCCATGATTCTGGCCACCACACACTTTCTGGCACGCTTCACTCCTGCATTTGGCTACAGGAGGAACCCACACTTTCTCTTTTGAGAAGGTCTTGCAGCTCCACCACCGTTCTTTTTTTTGTTTTTGACAAAAAACAACAACAACTGCTCCACTTTGCTATTATGGTACCAGCACAAAATCTCTACAGGAAACATGCAAGTGAACATTAACACATATTGCCTGGTATGTGAATTTAAGCATTAAGAGGATTCAAAAACTTTATGCTGCCACAGTACATGTGTACTGCATTCATACATTTCACTGCAACCACGGCTTCAAACTCACACAGCATCTATGCGTTTAACTCCTTTAGGCTGCCTGCAGCCCTGGTCTGATCTGATGTGAGGGAGGAGCAGGTGCCACTCTTTCACTTTCCTTCTGGCTCAGCTTTTCTACCTACTTTGTGCCTCTATAAAGACTATCAATAAGATTTTATGGTTATACTTTTGCTGCAGCTAAGCCACACTGTAGCTGTTGTGCGCCTCCTCCTGAAAAATAATAACATAGGTAAAAGTGGCATTTCTTTGGCGTAAAGTACTGGATATTTTCAGGTATCTTTGGCCTCAGTAAATCTTGACTACGGCCCTGACTGAAACATATTGATGTTTTTAGTAGTTTAAAATACCAGCAGATAAAAGCTTGTGAAAGCCCAGGGGTGACTTACATCGATTTGGACTTTGGTTTGAATTGTAGTGTTATGATAAGCAGCATTGTGACACAGCTGAAAGTAGGACACATACCTGAAGACTTATTTTAACAAAATAGGGTTGTGAGGAGTTTTTATATTTGCTGGCCAAAAACATCATAACATGGCATTTTAAAACATTTCAGCCTTCTTTGTGAACTGCTGCAGATGTGTACCCTCAAGCTCTTACTCCTGTAATTATATCCTGAGCAGAAAACTGACAACTGTGAATAAAGACACACAGGAATATTCTGCTTCAGACACAAATTTGTCATTTGGATTGCATGAAGTCATTCCCCTGAGAGCAGCTCTCTCGTACTTTCCATTATCACTCTAATGGCTGAATGGACACACTTAGCCAGAGCAATTTTCCCCATTTGCATTGAACGTTTCAGTCATTTATTCAGCTGGCTTGTTACTCAGGCAATTCAAGGTAAATGCCCTGGGTCAAGGGCACCAAGGCATTTCATCACAGGATGTAAATGTGACAAGCGAACCTTCATCTGGAGAGACACCATATCATGCAACTGTAAAGCAAAGTGTCAATATAAATGCTCTTTATTATAAACTGGATAAATGTTATAGGATGCAGTTCAATTCAGAGCTTGGTGAGGCTCAGTCAGAGGACTTGAGTTTGAGTTTTTAACCTGCTTACATTATTTTGTGATTTAGTCTTTAAAGGTGTATTCCACCTATAACATACTAACTTTCTGTCAGGGTTAGGGAGAAACTGGACCCAAATGCAGACAGCAAAGAGTGCACCAAAAGGTTATTTATTGAAAAAGGGGAAAACGCAAAAAATCTAAGAACAAAAAAAACAAAACCAAATGTCACAGAAGAGGTTGATGGGTCCAAGTGTCAGACAAACTCAAAGAGGAACACAAAGAGTGTTTCGCAAAGTACAACAGAAAATAATAAAGTTCGAAGGAAATCCGAGCAACGCAAAAGACAAGGAAACCAAGGACTCACTGGGAACAACATCATGAAAATCCAAATCCGAACTGGAGGGACAAACTGGTGAGGGTGACGAAGTAGACGAGACGAACTGGCAACAGGAGGGGAGAACAGAGGAGTATAAATACTTTTATAGTATAAATACACTTTCACTAACTCAGGAATCATGAGTTAAAGATTTAAGAAAAGACTGGAAAAATAAAATCAGCAGAGGCTGAGATATCCAGACAGCTATGTCCCAACTCTGTGGCCTCATCCCATGAAGGCGTGTCCCTTCAGGGCCATCGAAGGCCAAACTGAAATGAGACAGAGGATTTCCATGTTACATCATCAGCTATTCCCAACATCGTGCGGCGCTGTCCCTGTCGCCTGACAACCTTGATACCATGTAACTTTTATTTCAGATTTTAAGTGTAATCCTGAGCCTCTGTGCTCAGGGACAGCTGCTTGCACTGCAGGGACACACTCTTTGTAAAGATGAAGCCCCTGAAGTTTGAGTTTTTACATAACACGGTTCATTGACACTCCCCTGGCTGAACCTTCAAACGCCAACCCCCTTTGCAGCACTGCTTTTCTACCCGTTCTCTATGACGCCTTAAACTGATCTTTGTGTGGACTTGCATCGAGTTTCACACAACACAAAAGCATGTGTGCATCTGTGTGCATGTGCATACTAAACGGACATGTGCGAAATCATTATCACCATTTCTCTTCTCCCAGACGCCCCTGAGATCCTGAGGTGTTGACTGGACATTTTCACATCTGTAGTCTTGTCAGCTGCCTACAAATAATCTGACTGCTGTCTGATAGACACCGAGTCCTCCTGTAACCAAATCTGTTGGTGTTGGCTGTGTCAGACCTGAGCAGAGGTATAAAGGCCATATTGTTATTTAAATGGTTTGAGCTCTGGCAGCCTCAGAGGTCAACCTCTCTCTAACAAGATATTGAAATCCAGCATTCCATATGTCTGAGAAAATTAAAAACAAAAACAAACAAAAAAATCAGCACTTGAGCAGCAGTTTTGTCTGTGTCTCTTCCACACTAGTTTTTCTGAGGTCAGTATAAAACCTGGACAGATGTCTCCACTCACTGGAAAAATACTTATTTGTGGTTGCATCCCAAAAGACACTGTTCACTGTGGGTTAATTATATAATGTTAGATTTCACACAATTTCTCTGTGGATATTTCTCCTTCCAAACAATAGAATGGACAAGTCTGAACTGACTCCTGACACCATGCAATGTGTGAGTGTGTGTCAACTTTTCACCGACTCTAATTCACTGGCTGTGTTTTGGAGGTCAGGCTAAAACACTCAGGTTGAAGTTACTGACTGAGCGTCATTATCTGACAAAAGCCTAACTCCCCTATGATATACTATCTGCTCTGGATTATAGATTTGACCTCCCCCCCAGTTTCATCAAATTGAAGAGATTAATCGAGGCCTCCTTCTTGGTTTTCTCCCAGGGGCTGAATCACTGGCTTCCTCTGGATAATGTCACTCTGGCTTTGACAGGCCAAGCTGCCATATTACTGAACAGCTTCACTTTCTCTGTCTACTCATGACACACACACATACATACACACCATCTGAAAACTTTGATACTTACAGTGGCGGACATCAGTATATCTGATGGAGAATAGTGAAACTAGTAGCTTATTCAAAGTCCACTTAAAGATTCTTAATGCTTAAAAAGATACCAGGGTCGATCTTTTCAAGGGGAAAGTTTCAACTCCGCAACCTTAATCACTGCACTGTTCTGTTTGACAAGTGCTGCTAAGAGCTTTGGGAACTGTTTGGTCTATTAGCGTGGAGGTATCTAAGGAATGCCAAACAGTCCAGGTAAAAGTAACATATGTCCTTCTGTTTGTTCGCCATATAAACAGAGCGTTGTTGGTGACAACACCTTGAATTAACATCTAGAAACAGTTTCCAGGAACACTTCATTTTCCTCAACTTTAATGACAAGAAATGCATGTAACTCTGCTTCTTTTAAGTCTTCTGCTCAGGCTGCTGATATACCTACTCTCTGTGTCAATTGAACAAAAGAATGAAAATATGTGTTAACCGCTTCATTTTCATTTACTTGTGAAAACTGATGACTCTTGTATAAGTCAATCATTTAGTCAGTCTATACTTTTAGCACTTCTGCATAAACCTGACTTCTCAGCAAGTCCTCCAACCTAACCATGTCCCTGTGTCACAGGTATAATCCATCAAACTTTAGCATTTTACAAAACTACTTGGTTAGGATTAGGAAAACATTGTAGCGTTTGGGTTAAAAAAAAAAATCATAAGAGCTATGTCACCAGTAAAATGCATGTGGTGTGAAAGTGTGTTGACTGTCAGTTTAATGGAAAAACAAAGTTCCCTGCATAAAGGCTGTGTGTTTTGTCGTCTCATCTTTCTATGTAGTGGGTTTAAAATGTAATTTCCTCCTCGATTCCTGCCATAATTACTAGAGGTAACTTCACAACAAACATAACTGTGGCTCTTAATTACTGGCAATCACAAATGACCTATGGGCTAATCTTTCACAGGAAAGTCTCTGTCATTAGTCCCTAATAAGAAACAAGTTCCATCCTACATTTCCCACAGTGCAACAAAAGTTTCCTGCAAAGTCACACAGAGGACATTGTGTTGGGTGACTGTGACTCAGGAGGGAGTGCAGACCGTCCTCCAGCCTGCATGTTGAAATGCAAGATCCATCAGGGCACAGGTGTGACGCACAAATGTGTGTATATCTATGTGAAAAGCACTTTTCTAAAAGGATCTGAGTGCCATCTTACTGCAGTGTAGTCCATTTCTCACGACATTACATGGTATAAAGGAAACTCCATGTGCGAAAGCGTCAAATGACCCTTTAACCTACTCTGTCAAAACATTGTCTGTTGCCAGATGAAGTTGTTGTGGCTTGTTGTTAAAGCAAATTATGTAGTCGTCTTAATCTGTTGCTCTGGTTTGTGCCTTGATGACCTGCCAGGCTCTGAGCAAATTCTCTTCACACATGTTTTTCCGGCAGATGTCAGTCAGAGTTACAGTGAGCCACGGTCCCTGTGTGTGAACAACTAACCACGTCATGCGTACAAACCTCGAGCCCGTTTCAAGCCACCAGACACACTTCGGTAACACTCTGCCCTGTTTACTGACTTGTAGCCAACCAATTTCTTGCTGAGGAATTATCTCACACACACTCATGCCTGCGACATCACAGCGGGGTTTGATTCATTCTCAAACACGTGGAATTAGTATTGATGTCCATGTTTGAGCACAGGTCAAAGTAGATGCCCAGAATTTGCAATTAATGAAGGATTATGGGCTGCAAGGAGATCAAAACAGAGGCAGCCATACTGTTTCTTCATATTTCAGAGGATTAAATGCTTAGCAGCTGGGGCGGCGGGGGGACCTTCGCTTCATGTTTGGGAAACTTCATTGGACCTTATTTCAGACGCGAGCAGGAAATCTGTGATGTGTTTCTGTTTGAATGCACTCTATTGGTGGTAGGCTATCACTTGATAAACAGGTTCTGATATTACTTTTCAGAAATGTATTGCACAACACCAGCTGCTCTCAGGGGAGGAGCACCTGCACCAAGCACCGTGCTATTGGGCTGTTTGATTATTTATTGGGAGCAATGAAAACGTGAGCAAGATCATTCATGATTGATGATGTGAAATGGGGCTTGTATGATTCTGATTTTGTGTGCGTCTCCGACACACACGCGCGCACTCACGCACACGCACCACGGAGAAGGAGGTAGAGCGCGGTAGCTTTAAGAGGGGAGGCGTGGTGCTGCTGTTTTGACCGACATGTCAGTTCCTTCACTCCCCACTATCACTCAGCTGAATGAACGGGCTCGTACAGTAGACTCGGTGCGGCGGCTCCTCGCTCACAGATTCCTGCTCACGCTCTCCTGCTGACAACGGACAAGGGATTATTAGCTGACGCGCACTGACTGATTCTCCGCAGCGCCGCTGGAAGGTAAGCTGACAGTGTGTGTGCGCGGATCGGGCTGAGGTGAGCGGCACCTTGTGATGGTGCTCGGCCGGTTTTCCCTTCAGCAGCAGCAGCAGCAGCAGCAGCAGCCATGGATGCAAAGGGTGCCATCGGCTGCTCGTTATCAGATCGAGGAGTAGATGCAGGGAAATGGGGCATGATGGGAGGACTGGTGGTGTCAGCTGCGTTGCTTTATTTCCCATTGCAGACCAAGATTGGATCAGCTCTTCTGTGGATGAAGAAAATGACAGAATGTGTCTGCTGTTGTGTTTTTTCTTCTTCTCTCTCGACATGCCAATTGAGCTCCAGCACCCGATCTGCAGCCTGACAGTCCAATGACTGCGTTTCTGTTAAAGGGGAAATGATTAATGATTTCATATCCCTTCAAATATAACCCGTCGTTGACGCCATTAGACGCGCATTTGTCCGTTTCTGTGCAGTTTGCGCATGTCAGCGCGACGACTCCTGTCAGGCCGGTGTGGCAGACCGGAGCGCGCTCATATAATCAGTATGTTTTCTAATGATGGACTGCGGTCACATGGTGCGCGATGTAGTTGACCTCGGCGTTGGGCGGCTGCGCTTTGACTGGACTGAAGGGAAAGACGTGGGTTCCTGGGACCGTCCATGGAGGGCGCTGCATCACCTCCACTGCTCTGTGTCACTCCAAGAAAAAACAAAAAAAAAAAACAAGACAAGATGTGCTGCTTCACCAGTTACACTTTCCACTTTAATGCAGATCAAATGAAAGGTTTCATTTCTGTCTTAGTGAGCGTCTCCTGATTTGTCTCCAGAAGAAAATGAAATGCAAACAGTGTGATTTAGACTGAATTCAAGTCAGTGATGAGAGATTAAATAAATCAACATGACTGTGCAGCATCAGAATGACTAATAATGTTTTACATGCAGACATCAGCCTGTCAAAATATTTCTGTCTGTAACAGAAAACACATGTCCGTCTAAATATGAGAGGAGAATCTGCTCAGTGCTGAGAGGTTTTACTCAGAGTCTCACGCCGGTATCTAAATTGTTGAGTTCCAAATAAAAAACACAAAATACTGCTGTTTTTTTTTTCTAATCGGTAGAATTAAGGTAAATACTTGCACTCTTGAGGGCATCCATACCTCTTAAAACCCAGGCTGCCGCTCAGTTTATGGGATGGGAAGGCATCAAGAGCTATTTAATCTAACTGAACATCTGGCAGTGATGCAGCGCTGGGTCCTCTTGGCCAGTTGTTGAGGCTTTACACAGCACCATGCTAAGCACAAAATCATCCCCTCCTCCTCACCCACACAGCTTTGCTTAAGGAGTACTTAGCATCTGCTACATTCCTCCTACTGGATCACGACTGCCCTGCTTGAGGAGAAGCAAGTAGAGCCACAGTGATTCTTAACAGTTTGGCCACAGTTCAGAGAAATAAGAAAAAGAGGAGAAAAAAAAATAAAACTAATGATTATGGGTGAAAGGATCGGGGTGGATTATGCCACAGAAATGACATTTTAATCATGCTAACCCATTGGGAGTAAGTGGTTTGCAGGATTTGTCCATGTAAGGCTGCTGGAGGAATTTTTAACAATGTGTAATGCACATACTTTACATGCATCAATAGGCTACCCACTGAGGCCCAGACTTGTGTTAATGGATGTCAGCGATGGATGGATTTATTGAAAAGCCCTGCACTATAGCTGGCTGTATATCTCTAAGCAGAGCTGAAGTCAACTGAGCTTTTAATACGCTTTAAGCTTTTTCACAGACTCGGCTTCGAGCATGTAAAATCATAAATATAAAACAGGGATATTTGTCTGTTTACTCTCCAGTCTGACCAGAGCAGCTGTTCCAGCAATTTGGCCGGAGTATTTTTAGGTCCACTGTTTTGATTACAGTGCATAATCCAGCTACCTGTATGTTTTCAGAGGGGAGTGAGGGAAGAAAAATAGGTTTGATATCCAAGAGTAACAAGGCCACTGGGCTGAGGTGTTCTGCTTCTGGCTGCGTCCCTGCTGACTGAGCGGAAGGTACAGGACCTTTGCTTGTGTTGTGTGTGTGTGTGTATCTGTGTGTGTGTGTGTGTGTGTATGCGTGTGTGTGTGTTGCGTGTGTGTGTGTGTGTGTCTGTGGGCGGAAGGATGACTGGAAGCCTTGCTCAGCTCAGGGTGGCCGTGGTGGCGTGTGTGTTTCCAGGTATCAGAGTGGCCAAATGTGGTTTGGTGTGTGTGTGTGTGTGTGTGTGTGTGTGTTTGTACCCGGCTCTAAGCTTCTCTGTTAACGGGAGGGAGCGCTAACGGGGAGAAAGACAGGACCATTGTTCCCGGCCACTCACTGAGGTGGAGGTTTACTCACTTCCACCCAGAGCCCAGATATTTTGGTTGGCAATCGCTCCTGCCTGCTGGGGCCGTAAGGTGAGAATCTGGTGGTGTGGCAGGCAGGATAAGGCAGGAGCTGAGGCAGGCTGGAAGCATGTGCCTGACTCAGGGAGGCAGCACCTTTTATTTAGATCAACAATTCACCGATTGTATGACTTGGTCGAAGGACTCTGAATTTAGATGCAAAGTTAGTGGTTCAAATGTGGCATTAAATAAAATATACAATAGATACTGATCATCATATTTCACCTAATAACAATCCAAGTCATTGGCTTTGTCCCAGGCTCACCTAATAAAACTTGCTTGGTCGTCCAAGCTGGCTCTTCTTTTTCTTCCTCACTCTTCACCCATCACTAACACACCGAGTGGCCACAGCACATGCATGCTCCCTCCCAGCAGCAGCAGCAGCAGCAGCAGCAGCAGCAGCAGCAGCAGCAGCAGCCCACTCCCCTCTTTGTGCGGTGCAACGTGCTGGCTTACTGTATCTGTGCAGGGCTCCTGGCACAGAATGAAGGCTTCTGGGAGTAATTAGCTGAGAGTGTTTAATCCTATACCAGACTCAGGTTTGCCTCAGACCTCAGTCACAAGTGGTCAGCACACCTCTCGCACTTTCGTTTATGAGTACATGTCAAAAAAAATTAAATAAAGAGAAACTGGTGTGGTTTACAGATTTGTTTTTGCAGCGGGAGACAGTCCTGGTTTTCCGCCATTAATTACGCTTGCATGGCGTGTGGGTGCAGTGCCAAATCTTGGACAAGAAGGATGCTTCTTAAAATGGGCCTCGTGTAATGTAACATGAATCGTACATTTACGTCTAGCTGTCAAATGTACAGTGAGGCGCAAAATGCTACATGTGCACAGAAGCACCCTAAAACCCAGAATAGTCACAGACACACCCAGTGCTCAGGAGAACTATGAAAATCATAAAGCTGTTTTATATATTTGACTTGTGTTGCTCTTTGGTAGATTGACACTGAAGTAGATAAACCTCACCTTCTGTCTCCTCTCAGCCTTGTCTCTAAGCATACAAAAGAATAAGTTATCTCCAATTTGGGGGAATGTTAGATTGAATAACAGAGGTTAATGGTTTACAGTGATGGCCTGAGGTCAGCTTTTGGAAAAAAAAAAAAAAAAAAAAAAAACCGGG
>OMNW01001287.1:9538-20779 GCA_900303245.1 Selene dorsalis | reverse complement strand
GGGGGGGGTTACTTAACATTGCCATCTCTAACTTCTCTCCTCCTGCCAGATCTTTGGTCTGTGGGAAAGAAGAGGGTGGGGGGTATGTGGCCCCTGGGGTCTGTTAATCAACATCAGCCCCTCCCATCCTTTAGTCCCCAAACCTGCCTTTGGGTATCGGGTTGTTGGGACACACCTCAAAACACACACACACACACCCACACACACACACTACCTCCAGTTTCTCTCCCCCGCTGTCTGTGATGACAGTGACTCCCTGGGGGTCAGCATAGAGGGGCTCCCAGATCATCATCAAATGAGTGATCCCCCACCTGTGTGTGTGTGTGTGTGTGTGTGTGTGTGTGTGTGAGAGGGAGGGCTGGTCTCATGTGATCATAGCATCACCCCCCTCACCTCCTGATGTACGTTAGTGTGCGGAGCGGTGCCTCACAGCTGGGGACAGAGGCTGCTATGAAATGAGAGGCATTGGTGATTAAATCAGAATAAACTGTTCTGCTGCTGCTGCTGCTGCTGCTGCTGTTGTTGTCGTTTAGGACTGCAGGGATTAATTGATCAGTGACGGGAAATTAACGCTCAACTGTTGTGAAAATTATTTTTCAAGAGAAAATATTTGATGTTTCCAGCTTCTCAGACATGACAAGCTTTTACTTTTCTTGGTCTTACATTATAGTAAATAGTGAGTTTGTGATTTGTTTGTCAGTCAAAGAAGCATTTAAAGATGTCAGGTTGTGCTTAAAATGCACTGTGACCATGATTTCTTGTTATTTTCTGATGTTGTCCAGACAAAATGATTGGTCAAAAAGGGGGACAAGTATTGACGGATATATTGATGACCTAGATAATAGTTTTTGCAGCCCTATGTGTATGTGATATTTGAACTAGAATAGATATTTGGAGTAAAAGTGAGTTAAAAAATAGTTTTCTGATGTTTGCAGCAGTGCAATGAATCAGCACTGAGAAACTTTTCATCTTCGCTGGTCTCGACTGTCTTCACTTTTTTAGAGTTTATTAGAGGTCTTGTGTCAAGTGAGGTTCAGAAATCAGCCAGTGATCTGATTTCCCTCCTGACGCTTGTTGTTTTTATACATAACCCTGATATATGTTTACCGCCTTAAACCTCTGTCGGTCTGTCATTATTTGTTTGATGACTTTAGACTGCTCTCTATATGTCTCCCAACCTTAACCCCTCTCTCTCTCTGTCTCTCTCCACCAGGTGTAGATGCTCCAGGCGCAGCGGGACCCAGCCTCCGTGTCAGAGAGGGACGAGGCTGCTCCCACCTGGTCCACAGCACTCCTCTGAAACTCGGCCTGTGGCCTCTCTCTCTGAGCATTAACTGCCCAGGTTAGAGAGCAGGAGGAGGACGACGACAACGAAAGAAGTCATTTTGTGAGGTGAAGCTGATTTGTCTCTGTGTGCAAAGAAGGAGCTGGAGTAGTCTCAGCCAGGATATTTTTGGCTGCTCCCTGGCCTCTGAACTCTGCCGCCATGACGACCGCGGTGCAGCCCACCGAACTGGTGTTTGAATTCGCCAGCAATGGGATGGACGAAATCAATCAGGTACATATGGCAGAGGAGAGGCCACAATGGAAACTTAAAAAAAAAAAAGAAAAGTGTTTTTTAAGCATAACTGGGCTTGCAATCAATTTTTATTTGAGCTTTGGGCCGTTTTAAACCAGATGTACTGTGTGTGATTTTGTTGATAAATGCAAGACAAACAGAACTTGTGTAAACAGCATGGTCACTGGGGCAAGATTAGCTGTGACTCAAAGCCTGTGATCTTTAACTCTGAGAACATGTTGGGCAGCGAAGCAGGAGGAGGGGAGGATGGAGGGGAGAGGAGGTCTGGGAAGACGAGTGTGGGCTGTTGGGAGAGCAGAAATGGAAAAAGAAAAACCTGCAGCGAGGTTAGGGTGCGTGGGAGGGAAAGGGTTGGGCTTGGCCATGAATGTGTTTTTGACACAAAGGTTACTGTGTGTGTGCATACGTTGTGAACCTGTGCCTATGTGTCTTTTCATTACCCGGTCAGGTGTGCAGTTATCTCATCCCCACAGCCGTGTCTGAATCCTGTGGAGCAGGCTTGATTGTAAGTGTGGTTGTATGTGTGTTTATGTGTACCGGTGTTTTGTATGTGTGTATCTAGAGTGACAAGTTGTCACTGGATCCCTGAATAGCACCGGTTCAGGCCTAACCTGACAGACCAGTTACAAGGCTGCCTGAAAGGCATGGGATAATTCTTCTGAAAGGTCTCACATTGTTCCAGGGCTACACATTTGTTCTTTGCTGCACCCACTTAGCCTGTTATGCAAGCAGACTGCCCCTATTTACCAAGTCCTGAAAATACCCTGAAAAGTGAACCTCACACTAATGTACTGTCACAGTGGCCATTTTGTTTCTTCTGCCTGTTATAAAGATGCATTTAGGCCACAATAAAGCTGTTGGAGCTGAGTGAAGCCATAGAGTAGGTTCTTTAATGATTAGCCTCGCTATATTGGTTTTTAAGTCAATAAGTAGCTCCCTTAGGTGTATCATGTATTGACTAGAGGCTGATACTTTATACCAGCTTTGTGATTTTCTACACAATCTCTGACCCAACTTTAGATACCCCTATAAAAGGTTAAAAAAAACGTGTATTTAGTATCTCTGAGAGAGTATAATCACCTATAGCACCAATGTTGTAATTGTGAGGATAATGTAACAGTTGGACGTCATTGTGGTTGAGCAGGTAAAGCAGAAGAAAGTGGGGTGAAGTGGCACTGCTGGTTGGGGGAGGGGGTAAGGCAACCTGTACAGATGCTGCTGCTTTCAAAGGCAGAATGAGGAACTCAAAAATGCAAATAGACCCGACTCTTATCGCACTTGTTGTTTCCCTGCTCGAAACATTATTCAAGTCAACAAAGAGGAAGAAGCAGTTGAGACCTTTATGATGTTAGTCAGTGTTTGTCAGACTGCATTACATGCCTGCTGTCAGATCTCATGAGAGCCCCACCTCTTCACAGCATCAGACCATTAAACAGTAGTTTCTCTCCTCCATAGTTATTATCGTCGCACATCACAACGCGCATTTTAAATTGTCAGATCAACACTCGGTTTACATGACAACACAGAAGGAGTCGAAAGGTGTTCCAAGAGTAAACAGGATCCAGTGAACATCAAAACAGCAGTGGAAACAGCCTCTCCAGACGTCTCATGCTCCATCAGCAAACTGTGTGGGACTCAGCGTTTGATGCGAGGAGGGGGGTAGGGGAGGGCGGGTAGAGCCGGTGGTTCAGGAGCTCAGCAGACCAACAGTCAAAATGCCACACACTTGACTCTCACTCAAGGACGGCAAACATCATTTAAAGTCCACAGGAGAAGATGTAGTTGCCTCTCTGTCTAGGTATCTGATAGTATGTCTACCAAAGACTCAGATTAATGGGAAACATCCAGTGTATGTCAGTGAGACATTGATATCGCCTGTAGTCAAAGCACATCCCAGGGTTTTTATTATTAGCCCCGGGAGGAGTCGTGGTTTTGCTGCAGAGATGACACAAGCTGTTTGTTGCAGAGCTTCAGAGTTATGACAGACATCTTGTGCAGTTGTCCTGCTCTGTGCTCACAGACACCTACATTTTTCACAGCATGTACAGCGCATATGTTCAACTTCTCGACAGCTTTGGCTAATTACTGCTGGTGCCGCTTAGAGGGGCTAACCATACGACACCATGTCCACATAACGAACCAGTCTGTTGGTTTACTGGTTAAAGTGTAGCCAAAATGGGAGTGTAACTGGCTCCACTTCCCCCTCTTCTCACCCCCCAGACACCTGGTATGCCTCAAGGCCCAAACCAACAATGGACACTTGTGCAAAGAGACAGATACGCCTTTATTCGTACATCTCTTACTTTACCTTTTTGTCTGTCTCTTATCTTCTTTAGTCACATCATTACTGTAAGAATGTGGTTTTATCTGCATTGTTTGGTTAAAATTCACATAAAATGCATGTATTTAAAGAGAGAGCAGGTTATTAATGGCTTTTTGTATGCAAGAGTGTTACAATTTAAACATCAGTCCAGCATTAGTTGATTTTCATTTAGTCTTCTGGAAATTTAAGTTACACTGTGATTACATGCAATGTGGCTTTAGAAAAATGTTTGTCCAGTCCTGCATCTGTTCGTTTTGGTTTGAAAACATTTTGACCTTTTTTTGAACAAATCTTGTAACTTCAGAAATGCACCTTTCTTCTTTATGGGACAAGTGCTGTAAAATTTATTAAAATTCTTGTGGTTTGGACACATAATAGACTTAGAAGATAATCCTGGAATAAAGCGGCTCCATTAGCTGCCTGGCACTGACATGGTAAAAGCAAAGCAACAATTTCTGCATTTTTTCAAGTGTAGTTTGCTGCCATCTGCTGGAGCTGCTTAGTTGACTCTAAGTGGTTTTACATGGAACTGCAACCCGAGGTGACCTTTTTTCATTTGAAAACAAAAATCATGATTCTGGATCAAAACATTCACTTAATTTGATGGTTTCTAAACCACACCTACATCTGCCTCTGATGCTGTATGAGTTTACACATGAGGCACGAGTTTATCACGACCAGAAAAACATAATAATATTGGTCTTAGAGGACCATATGATCCTCTGAATTAGACCCCACATTGTCCCTCAAATTGACACGAACACCCAGTGAGGACTCTTGACATGTGTGTGTTTGAGGAGCTGTTGTGCCTCTTAGTTGTTCCTCAGTGGTTCGGCTCAAACTCCCCCTGCTCCTCTCTACATCAGGCTGTGTCGAGCCTGAAAATGAGACGGCGAGCTTGGAATTCCCAAAGTGCGTTTAGGACATGATGAAGGGGGTGTTTGCCTGCAGTTCATGATTGATCCATTAACATTCATTTGGGCTTATATAATTTCTGAGCGTAAGATTAACTTCTCAGGAGAAGTAGGCCAAATCAAACATCTGGTTCCTGTCTTCTTCAGTGGGTCCCTGTGGGCTGGTGCAACACCACAGAAATGAGCTCTCCTCCATGCTATGTGTCTCCATATTAGCTGAAATTGAGGATGAATCTGCAATATTTTACTAGGCCATAAAAATAAGAGACCACATCAGGTTATAGCATTAATCTGATGTCATCTGTGGTTTTTATATTGCATTTATGATGTGTAGTGGAGGAATTAATGGTGTTTTTATTGGATGTACACATATGTATATTCACAAAGTCCATCTGTCCTCTGCCTCCCAGTGGTAGCTCTGATGTTGCTGATCTCATACCTTCCTCTTTTTATGTGTGTCTTGTTTCCATCCAGCTGGACGACCCATCAGTATTCCCAGCAGTGATTGTTGAGCAGGTGCCTGCAGCCGATCTGCTGCAGGTCTACTCAGGCCTGGAATCAGATGAGGTGCCCAATGGCATTATGGTGGACTCAACCCTCCATGTGGCGGAGGAGTCATCCATCTTGGTAGGAGGGGTAGACCTCTCAGGTAAAGATACCTTATTGTGTGATTGGTTTTTAAACCAATTTCTGTCTTAATCACAACAGTTACCACAAACATAAAAAATCGACACAGACCTGATGCACAACAAAATCGATCTATTAATTGTTAATGATGCAAATGTAAATTACACAATCTTTACAGAGCTTCACCTGTTTCTCAAAACTATGAATTCTAAGATCATCTTGGTTTTAATGTGGAACAAAGTAAAAGGCCATTTTTAATTAATTGATTAGTTAATCACAAACATAATGAAAAAGGTCTTTAGTGTGTGGACAGTAGGTTACCTGAATATGAAAAATGTGAATGTAATGAAAATTGCCAACATTTAAGCAATTCAACATTCATGAAAGACAAGCTTTCCATTGATTAATGAAGAATGAATTATCGTTTGTGTTTAAACTGAACTTTTCAAAGACACGTATTGAAAAATATCATAAATTTAATGGGTAATTACAGAGTAGCATTGATCTATTTACTAAATTAAATTTTTTTGTTTTTTATACACCTTTATGCTTTATTTTGATGTCACCTTTTAAAATTCAGTGAATTCCTTCAGACTTGTCTGATACGTCTGATGAATGATAAAAGAAAGTATTTACTTGCAGGGATCTCATGTTGATGAATTTTTCTTTGTCTGGCACAGAAACAACAGTCTCAGGTGCAGAAGACAGCATAGAGACAAATGAAGCTGCAGCAGCTCTTCTTAACATGGAGTCTCCAAACAACATTTTGGATGAGAAACGTATGAGTAAGTCCATTTGCACTGTTGATATTCCACAGTTTCAGAACTGGTGCAGAATATTTAACTTTCTGCTTCCTCATAAATCATATCTGCAGCATTAGACTTGTTCTTTACGGTCTGTGTTCCTGTTGGTGTTGTTTATGTGTAGTTCACACCTATGGCACTCTGCTGGAGTCAGATCTGACATATGCCCCGCTGAGGCCTGACCAGATGGACAACAGTGCCCTTGACATGTCCCTAGATGAGGACACTTCATCCATGGATGAGATTCCTCAAAAGAGTCCCTTGAAACCTCAGAAAAAAAACAAAGGTAACATCCTGTTCCTCCTCCCTCTCTCTCTGTTCGAACACAGCAATGATCTTCTGTGCTAAAGTAATTGGAAGATTTCGCTGTGACCTTCCACCTTCTAACTCTCCTCCCCTCAATTTGAATCATAGTCCGAAAGCCGCGGGCAGTGCGTCCCTGTTCTCCTATCACCACCCCTAACCTGCCACTCAGGAAGAAGACCAAAGAGGGCAAAGGTAAGCCTCACTAACTAGTTCGCTTCTCTGTAATGAGCCAATAAAAATCAAGGTCTCTCCTCCTCTTGTGTACGCTCTGTTTCCTCCTGTGGAGTGTGCAAACAGCAGTCCTCAACCCCTGCAGTCCGGCTGGGTTGAATCTGGCCGAGTTAATGGATGAGGGACTCTCAGAGTGCTGTTTCACAGGGAAACAGAAGTGATTGTAGGCTGGAGGGCACGCTGATGCTCTGCTGATAGAGGCAGACTAGTGCTGCTCGACGTGAACTCTCACTGCACCATACAGTGTGACACAAAGAGGGAGAGGGGGCTGGAGACGGCAGGTTCAGCTGCACACATATACATCACCCTGTCACAGTGTCTGGGATTCAAGTGACTGCTGGGAGCGATGCTGTTTTTAACCACTTCTGGCCACAGTATCTCACAAATTAGAGTAATCTACTCCCAGGCTTGGTATAATTAATTCCCTTCCCAGGCACACATGCACACACACAACTGACACAACAATGGTTATAGGAAAAAGAGTAGTTTCTCCTGTAAAGCTGTAGCTGCTATATAACATTTTGAAGCAAAACTCTGTAAAATTGCTAAATGAATTATAGATGTCTATAGCAGCGCTCGAAGGCCTCACTGTGAATGTGCTTGAATGTCAAAAACGTGACTTAATTTATCCTTCCTCCTGAATTTGCAGGCAACACCATCTACCTGTGGGAATTCCTCCTGGCTTTACTGCAGGATAAAAACACCTGTCCCAAATACATCAAGTGGACACAGCGGGAAAAAGGCATCTTCAAGCTAGTGGACTCCAAAGCAGTTTCAAAGCTGTGGGGCAAACACAAGAACAAGCCTGACATGAACTATGAGACCATGGGAAGAGCTCTAAGGTGAGATGAACCTTCAGATGAGGACCATTTTCCAAAGCACCATTGTCACACACATTAGCTCCCATTTAGCCCTGAGCCATGCAGTCATGGCTCCACAGACATGTTCATAATAATCTGCTGGAATGATGGTTTAAGATTTTATGAGGCTGTTAGATTTGAATGATAATCATGTCTATAACGTGTTAAACAAGCTCCATGTCTACTTTCTCCTGTAGGTACTATTATCAAAGAGGCATCCTAGCTAAAGTGGAAGGGCAGCGGCTGGTGTACCAGTTTAAAGAGATGCCGGCCGATCTGGTGGTGATCGAGGATGAGGACGGCTCAGATGCTAACGCTGGCTACGGTAACCAGAGGTCTAGCAATGGGAGATCTGTGGTCCGTGGAGGGTCCAAAGGGCACGGGAGGGCTCATGGTCAACACCACGTCTCAGTGAAGCAGATGAAGAAGGAGCCGAACGATGAATGTCTTTACCAGGAAGCGAACGGTGGGCAGCTCCTTCAGCCAGTCCATGTGTTGCAAGCAAATCAAGGGTCGGGTATCCAGGATGCAGCACAAGCTTTGAGGTAATAATGACGATAATAATAATAACAACAGTAATAATAATATTAATAATAATGATGATGATGACACTAACAATAATGACAATTCTGATAATGAAAATAATAACGATAATTTAAAAAAATTTCCACTATCGCTACACTTTAAATTATATTGAGAGTGACTGTGAGCTAAACGAAGGGCGGTGAGCTAAATGTGCAAATAGCTGATATATTCACAATGACAAAAAAAAGCTCCAGGAAGTGACTTTCCCATCCAACAAATAGTTCCCCCTCTCATAAAACCACAACATGTTTTTGCAACTTCAGTTTTTTGTGCATGACAATTAGAGACAAGTAGATCTTCTAGGCTAACCAGCTGTGGCCTTATACATATTGAATAGGCAGACATGAGTGGTATCGACCTCTTGAACTTACTTTCAGCAGAGAAAGAAAGTAAGTATTTGTTGTTTTGATGTGTGTACCATGAGAAAATCCTAAGTTCATATGTTGGGATCTGCTTGTTCTAACTTTCATATATCAGGATCAATGTGTGTTGTAAACAGGCTCTAGTCCAATCCTGTGGATGTTTTGATAGCGAAACGCTGTTGGTGATGTTCTCTGGCTGCAGTTTGTGTTGTCGTACGGATATGCTTTCAGTTTTAATGTTGGTTTTGTCCACTGCCTGTATTATTAATCTGCTCTCAGCAATCTAGCTTCTTTTTGTCTGAGCAGTTAAACATTGTCTGCTGTGTGGAATTGAGGAGAATAATGATTTCTGCAGTACAGCCGACAACGCCATTTGTTATATTAATAAGGGCATTAGTTCTGCTGTTTAGGATCATAGCTGTGCATCGGGTAACTCTCCCAACAGGGTTCCATTAAAAAATAATCCTTGTCTATATTTGCAAAGATACAAAGTGAATATCCAGCTACAGCAGCTCTCAGGGAAGATGAAAAACACCGGAACATATTTTGGTTCATTTTGTCTTTTCAGGACCATCACTGCTCCTGCATCGGTT
Organism: Selene dorsalis; assembly: GCA_900303245.1. Lineage (NCBI taxonomy): Eukaryota > Metazoa > Chordata > Actinopteri > Carangiformes > Carangidae > Selene > Selene dorsalis. The sequence goes on along the minus strand of OMNW01001287.1, from coordinate 11,596 downwards.
CCTATGGTCCTGACATCATCTGGCTCTTTTCAGCATGTCCCCCTCACCACTGTTCTTGCTAATGGGGACTCCAGCCACTCCCCGCCTCCCCAGGTTATTCTCCACACCGTGCCCTCCACCACAGCAGGTGGTAAAGATGTGCTCACCATCCAAACAGCCTCTTTAGCAGGTGGTGCCAACAGCCTGCAGGATAGTCTCCCACAGCAGCTCCTGGTCACCAGTCTGGGCTCCTCCACCGTCGCCTCCTCCACCACCTCCGCCTGCACTTCCCCTCCAGGAGTCATTAGTTCCACCGCTTCCAACCTCAACAGCCTCCCACGCTTGGTCGCCATCAACACCACCTGCGGCCAGACCATGGTGGCACAGCAGCCGGGCACCGTAATTGCCACTGTGCTCAAATCCAGCGATCTGTCTGGGCTGCAGGTCAAAGAGGAGATGCTGGACCCCAGCTACTTCCAGTCAATGGTGAATGGCGATCCATCGCTGACGGTACATACATTTGAGAAGGAAGAGATGGAGGTAGGGGAGGCAGAGCTGCAGTATAGGACTGTGATCATTGATACCAGTCACAGCCAGGGCCAGGAGGCTGCAAGTGAAACTATAATAAATGGACATTCCTCCCAGAGTAGCAGCCCCAGTGAGGGCCTGACCCCTGTGGAGGAGCTGGAAGTGCGTGGGGAGATGTCGCTGCAGCCCGAGCAGGGAATCAAAGGTCTGCAGGAGCTGCCACTGTCTGTCCAACTGCCTGCAAACTTTATCCAGATAAAGACAGAGCCTGCAGAGGCCTAAAGACTCTTGCACACAAGCTGAACCAAAAACAACAATTAAATCCATTCTGCCGACAGACTTGATGTTTTCTTTTCTTACCACAGTGATCTGATCGTAGATCAGAAGCGAGGGATCTATGCTCTTAAAGGTTGGTCAGTTCAGCCTCAGGATTTATTGTTTACTCACATTTTTGTGACCATGTGCCTAATTTTAAAAATCAAAGTTTAGTGTTTTCTAAGAAACTTCACTTCAGAATTTTGATTATGATCTGTAGACATGAACCCCAAAACACAGACGCAGATACACTCAAACAAAGACAGAAAATCACACGCTTTCACAAAAAACGACCCCCCCCCTCCCTCTCCAGGAGAAGAGCCATTGGATAAACCAGGGATTCAGCCTACCAAATGTGCCAGTTAGCAATTCTCTTACTTTACATCTCATTGGACTTATATGTTTAAAGAGGAGGACGCAACAAACCAAAACGGGACTGAATGCCAAATGGTGCAATGAAATCGGACTTCTGAGAGCAGACTGTGACTGTGTGTGTGTGTTTTTTTGAACCACATTCAAGATGGATGATGGGCAGATGGATGTCACGGTGTCCATTGTGGAAAAACACACCTCAGAGTTTAATTGAAGAGTGCCTTACTGGAAGTTCAAACAACTCAAGACTCTTTTCATGGAAACGTTGAGACAAAAATGATGAAAAATGGACTAAATGGCTTTTCAGACTGTCAGACTTTTAAGATCTTATTATTCATTAATTTTCATATAAACAAAAAGGTATGCATTTTCTCTCTCTTACTCCCGGCCTTAAAACACTGTGTTACTATGGAAATGGGCATTTTCTGTCCATCAAGGACAGTTCAGCATCAACTGTTTGTATAGAGCTGCAGACTGGAGGCACAGTAAGATTAAGAGGCAAAAATAGAGAGAAAGAGTCCGCAGGATAAAACAGATTTTATCAGCCTCTTCATCAGAGGCTCCAACGTTTAAACCCTGTTTATATGAAATGGAATATATATGAATATATATATATATACATATATATACATATAATATACTATTGAGATTCAATTTTAAAGGCCACAACAAATTTATTTATTTTGTGAATTTCTAAATTCTGTATAAAAATGGCACATTTGTCGTCTATTTACATGTGTAAACATGAGGGAAAATATAAAGAATATGAACGTTAATACCAGGAAGCTTATTGGTTTTTTTTTTCTTTTTCATTCCTTTTCTTTTTGTAGACCAACTTTTGTTATTTGTATAGCTTTTCCATAT
>OMNW01001286.1:52609-68134 GCA_900303245.1 Selene dorsalis | reverse complement strand
CTCTGCCCTGTGGCTCGCTGATGCTCTTGCTGCGGCACAGCCGGTTGATCACGTTCTGGGAGACGGCCTCATCGAAACGCTGCCGGTGCTTCTTGGGGATGAAGATTCTGGCAAACATGGTGGCATGTGAAGAAAAATAATGAGGGGTGGTATAAGTTTGTTTTTTTTTGTTGCTTCAGGAAAAAAAAAAGCAATGAGCAGAGGATGGATCTACATCACAGATCCACCTCGATCCGCTCTGAAAGCACACAGTCCATAACTCAGAATCTTTGATTCTCAGGGAAACAACAGCAGCGAGTCAAAACATCCAGTAAGATCATCGATCTCTACTGAGACAATCTTCGCAATCGCAGTCCACGCTAATTCAAATCAACAGGCTTCCTCCTCCCGCACTCAGATTCAAAGACAAGAAAAGAAAACAGGCTTTTGACGGACGGATGACGTGGAGGTGACTGTCGTCCCCAGAGAGGAGAGAAGAAGACAAGTTGAACGGGAAGCCAGAGAGAGGAGAAGAAGATCTTGCTCTGAGAGGAGAGACGGCGAGGAAACCGTTGGCATCGCTCGCTGCCTGCTGGAGTCTCACTGCTGCAGCGTGAGGTACCAGAGCCAGAATACAGCTAGAGAAAAAAGGTGTGGGAGTGAGCGAGCATGGGATTTCTCCACTGCTATCTCTCTCTCGCTCTCTCTCTCTCTCTCTCTCTCTCTCTCTGTCTATCTTCCCATCTACAGCATCTCCCTCTCTTGCTCTCCCCACACTTCCGTCCACGCCTCACCTCTGTGTCACTGATCACAGAGCAGGAAGCCGACATCATCGCCATGCCCTCGGACCTTAACAATTTTTCTATTTCAATAGTTTGTTTTGCAGCTTTATGAGATAAAAGATGAGCGTAATTAACACAGCACTGAGTAGGTGGATGGGCTTTTACTGAACTGGTCTCATTCAGTTGTAAAGAACAATTACCGGCAGCTTCATCCTGTTAGATGATGTTTTCACTGGATTTTCAACTTATACGATAAGGAGGCCACACTTCTCATGCGTTAACCTTTTCAGGGTTGTGTATAATGTGAACTGGAGCCTAATGACGAGCAGGTATGTGACAACTTCACCAAAATAAATGAGACTAATTCAACTCAGAAACTGAACAAAGAGGATTCATCACATCTGACTTGACCTTTTTCAGTACTCGCTGCTACCGACGCGTTCTCATCTCTGCCCGAATAAGCAGTGAGGTTCTATTTAACTGTACAAAACAAATGTCAGAGACAGGGGGGTGAGTGTGTTCTGCACATGCTGTACTGTTCACATGGAGCACTGGCTGTTTACCACACAGCAGCACCACCGATGACAACAGAACAATAAGAGCTCTTCCCCCGCCACACAAACAAACACACACCACTCCGCTGACAACAGATGACTTTTCATTTTCAAGTAATAAGAACAGCTGCCAACAGACACGACAAGTGCCCACACATCAACACATATGCACATACAAACAAACAAACAAAAAAAACATCAGCCTCTAAACTGATTTTAATACACATACACACTTTCTATAACTACACTCACTGGGATTCCCAGGCTGCAAAATCATTTGGTGTCTGAGGTTTTTATTATGACGGTGAACAAGTTCTCATGAGGAGGAGAAACAAAAGCGGACAGCAGAATACGCAGTATAAACACACAGCATGTCACATATGTTTTCGCTGTGTCTTTTTCGAACGGGACCCAAAGGAAATGTGGACAGTTTGAGCACGCACCGTCGAACCGATCTGACGTGTCAGCCGAGTCTCAAGTTAATGATTCGGTTCCACGTTTGTTGAATCACGGCGACATCAAGATCCAACCGAGAGCTCAGAGAGAGAGCACAGATCTGCACAAACAAGCGTTTTGAGTCCCACCTACACCCCGTCTGTTGTGCTCTGACTGGCTGATCCGCAGATCAGATGAATCAGCCGCCAGCAGACAGGGTCTGTGAAAAACGCCACCGGTCGAGTAATTAGCAGCAAACGCGCTGATAGAGGCGAGGGAGAAGGAGAGACAACAGCTACCACTGTTCACGTCCACAAGAAGCTAATTAAGCTGTGTAAAAACAACTCTGACAGCTAAATAAGGCAATTAGCACACTTATTGTACACGGGGAAAGAGAGAGAGAGAGGCTGGTGAAATAAACTTCACAGAAAACATGAAGAATGTCTGCAGCTTATTTCATTATACACAGCTGTTTACTCTTATGTGCATTTTATTAAAAGGTGAGAACCTGCTGTCTTTGTAGTTTATAGTGCAGCAGATAATAAGATATTGTTTATGTGTGGAACCTAAAAGTCACAACACGAGAAGAGCAATAGAAAAGATGCAAATAAAGCAAAAGTCATTAACATAACAATGCAACAGCTGATCAAATAGTTATTCCTGATAACATTCATTAAAATTAAAGTTTTTTTTTAACTATAGTGGCAACACTGTTGACTGGTGTCTCTGCACTGCTTCCTCTCAGTTTTCAGTTGGGATATATGCTGATACAGACGTCGTGTCATTCTACTTTGAATCTGTGGTCATATTTTGTCAACCAGGTAAAAATAAAATCACAGTTCAGTTTGTGTTTCATGTTTAAAGATAGTTCAGTTTTTAATCAAACTTTTGGGAAACTTAATAGTCATGTGTCGTAGATGCTGCCTAAATGTCCATCTGTAATAAAAGCAGATACAACACGCTGCAGCTGAGATAAAGCATGTCTACTACTATATACTGCTGATAATGAATTACGGTACGTGGGTAAATTCATCACAGTCTATTGAGCTGAAAAAAAAAAGTTTGATATTCCAAATCTGTGCAGTAAAAAGAGGCAGAATTCAGAAATTTACACAAAGGTCTCACATTTGTGTTTCCCCCCAGTGGCAGTTTAGTGAACAACAACACATGCTGCTCCGCTCTTCACAGGAGCTCAACAACACAAGACAAAAGGACAGCAACTCAACCGTCTGTTATTTTTCACAAACTTTCCAATGTCTCCTGATGGAATTGAGTATTTCACAGCTTAATGGCTCACAGCAGGTCCAGTTCACAGCAATGTGATTAAAGCAGCCAACTGAATACTTGTGTATGGTTAAGTATTGTTCACTTTATTGATTTTAGAAAAAAAAAGATCGATTTAGTCATTTAGGCAGTGTGGGGTTTGACAGATTGAGGTGAGTCTTTTATCTAAAAGTTAGGATGTCTCTTCATCTTCTCACTACTTCAGACCTTTTTTTTTTCTCAGCATCACCAACAGATGGGGTTCGCTGTCGGCTGGTGTGTGCTCTGTGACTAACACACCTGAGATTACAGGGGTCGTATTTACCAAGCGTCTTAAAGTGCCATTTTAGTCTTAAGCGCTGATAATTTGTGGAATTTTGTCCTATTGTCAACTTAACAACAAAAGCTATTTATCAACTTTCTCATGTCTAAGAAGAATCACTCCATCTCCCCCAGATATTTAGGACGTTCTGGCTTTGTTTGATGACGATGACAATGACCAAATGATACTGTCTGGACAGAGTGGGTATCAAAGCATTTTGTTTTACTCATATATCGACTCTTTGCAGTGTTTTAGGAGTAATTCCAAGAAGCTTGATAAATACGGCCCTAGGTCTGCACCATCGTAACAATCTGGGAGGTATAACAGCTGAACATCAGTGTAAAACAAGATTTTCAGCAGATTTGACTTCACTTTTACGTAGGACAAGTTGATTTTTTCATATATTTTCTTATCTTTTCTTTTCTTTTTTTTAATAAATGTGCAAAAAATGCACAATTTTATATAAAACGGTATCTTATTTTCAACCAATGTTCCATATTTAGTAACAGAGCTAATCAAAGATGCTATAATGCCATAAAGATTTACACATTTTAGTGTTATGTTATGCAATTTCTATGTGTTTTATAAGTGTTTGGTATGACTTGTATGTTTTTAGTGCAGCTGCTGGTGGGTGTCTCATTTTTGGAACAAATCTTTTCAGTAAAAGATATAGGCCACATATTCTTAGTCTGCTGTCACTGTCTCTGCAGATAGTGATGAGGTTTGAAATGTACTTGCATCTGACTGCAGTCTGAGACGGTGTTGACTGAGAGCAGACTACCGGCTACAATAGGCAATCTCCAGAGATATAAATACATGTTCTGTAGTGATGTAGGTGTAGCAGCCCACACAGACCCTCTGTTTGTTATCCACGCTTCCATGCTATTTGTCATCTATTCATATCACAGCGCTAATTCGTCTCTGTCTCTCACACACATGCAGCACCTGTCTGTGTGAGTGTGAGAGAGTGTGTGTGTGTGTGTGTGTGTGACTGCTGCTATCAGCATTCTGCTTTTATAAATGCAGATGTTTATGGGCCTCACAACGAACAGCCATCTGTTGAAACAGCCGCCTCAACACAAAAAGTTTTGGCCATCAACTCCTGGAAACTAAATGAGTGCTCTGATTTGACCTCATTTATAAAGAACAGAGATCTATAATTATCTGAAGGAGGGTTGTGGAGGAGGAAGCAAGCAGGGAGGAAGGGACAGATTTCTCAAAAGGGAGGAATGACAAGCAGAAAACTACAAAGAGGAGACCTCATTTCATTTCAAGTGTCCAGATGTGTCTCCTCTGCAGGTAACCAAGTCTTCAGCTGTGTGATTTGTTGCCATGCTTGAACACATGCAAGTGTGATGTAACAACGTGCCTCCTCTAAAATAATGGAAGCTGTGTGGTGGACTCCTCCTCCTTCATTGATCTTTTTTGCCCTCCTTTAACACTGATTAAGAAATAATAATAACAGTGGTGGCGGCATTTAGGGATAAAAGCTGTGGAATTATAAAAGAATTAAGTGAGCATCAGTGGGCTGCTGGTCTGTGTCCAGGGTGTTTACAGACAGTGCTTGTGGAAAAGTTTAGCCATGTCTCATCCACACTGCAGACACACACACACACTGGATTAATGAGGTTAACGACATGTGTGATCAAAACGTGCCCGTGGTCATAGAAAGGATCCTGGTAAAAAAAAAAAAAAAAAAAAACCCGGAAAAAAAAAAAAAAAAAAAAAAGACAGAGAAAACCAGCAGAGAGAACAATGGGATGTGTATAAAAAGATGTTACATAATGTGCAGGTCCAGGCAGGGCTGAACACTGCATATATACATATAATGTAAACATGCTTGTCCCATATGTAGTGTACATGCCTGCACCTCGTTCATGCTCATGTTCTAAATCTGCTTTAAGTATTAATGTTCTGTACTAATGGTTTAAATGATGATGGTGCTACAAGATTCCACAAAATTACACAGGTCGCTATAATACGCCCCACAAAGCCTGAATCTTAGGATCCACTCAGAATCAGTTCAACCAGCTGGATGCTGGTTCCAGTCACTGGTCACCCATCACCAGACCTGAATGGAGGTGGTCAGATCAGTGGCCCCCCAGCTGTTTTTGCTAATGATCCTGCAGTATGAAGCCACATCTACCTGTGAGCCCTCGAGAGTGATTTTTGGTTCATCACGGTTTTATTTTCACCGTTTTCATTAACAGGAGGTGAAGAAAGTTTACAGCATTTCAAAGGAATAAGAAGCCTGGAAAATAAATATAATTTGGTTTGCCTTATTATTTCCTGCAGTGACCTCGGCCCAACATGTTTTATCTTGAATTATGTAAGACTCACCCACCATAAACACAACATGTTTTCTGTTTCCAGTTCTCAATTAGGATTAACAACATCAAATGAAATCTCCATCTTTGTCCTTAGAATACTTTTAGAAGAATTCTTTTATCGCCTTTCTTTCCTCTGTTTTCAGTCATTTTAATGGTCCATTAGGGTTTTTGTTCTTTCTTCAGTGTGGAAGAGGTGGTTATTAGTGGTTAGTGTACTGTCATGGAAAAGGCCTGCAATTCTCCCATTCTTTCTAAAGAAAAACTGTCTTTATATTAATGAATATAAATGAGTCATGAATGCACTTCTTAATGACCTGTTTGTGTTCATCATCAAATTAATAATTCTTATTTTGTGCAGTGTGACAGTCTAAAACTGGCTCCAGGTAATAGCTCCCGTAGTTAAGATTAAACACAACCATTAAAAACACCACTGAAAAAGTAAGCTTAGTGCATGTAGTGTAGTGCAGATAGAAGAGCTGGTAACTACAGTATTGTGACTGGATGGGACCAACCATTACCTGCTCACTTTTACTCACTATAATATAGGCAGATAAAGTTTAAAAGGTATATTTATGTAATCTGAAAGTCAACAAGATGCTCTGGAGCATGTACCATACAAACACATACACACAGATCCCCACCCACCCAAACACGTGTCAAGAGATTACATCCTAAAAGCAGAGCATCACTCATCCTAATGACTTCAGTCACTTAAGAGACAGGGGCAGCAGCAGGTCTGTGTATTGTTAACTGTTTCAACAAGCAGTGTCCATCCATCCAAGTAATGTCACATGATCACATCAAACTGCATGAACATGCTGTTAAGCATTCGCTTGAACAGATAAATGATAGATTTAAAGCTCTGCAGCAAATTGGCTTGAAGAGATTTGAGAAAACAGCTGGGAACTATCAAAGTAACAAACATTACATCAAACATCAGCAGCAGTAATCATCATGTCCTGCCACAGATTGCATTAAATATTCACTCACCTCCCATTTCATTTAGAGAAATGTCACTGCTGGCACTAGTGAAAACAACCCAGCTGCAAGACTCAAGAGAAGCTGCATTTTTAATTCCCTCAAAAGCAAAAAAAACTGAGTGAAACCACATAATATAGAAGCTTCGTTTGAAAAAAAATTAAAGATGTACTCACCCCAGGCAGTTCATTGTTTTAGCTGTCACCCATAGCTCACAAATAAAACCAATCTAGACACCAGTTTCACCATCTATGGCAGGGATGATCAGAACAGCAGACACACCTACTGCTAAACAGCTCCCAGGCTGAGGAGGATAACAGATATGGTGGGACCCTGGTGCAGGTGGGAGGCTGCCTTCACCAGGTGTCAAGGGAAAATGGTCACCACACTGACAGAGCATGGAAGTGCCTGAGCTCTCAGCACAATAGTAAGAAAATCCATCAGAACAAAACATAAAAACCCCCTCAGAGAGAGAGAGAGAGAGAGAGAGAGAGAGAGAGAGTTGTCAGATGAGTGGGGGATGGAAAAACCACCGAGAGATGATTTCAGTGTTATTATTGGTGCTCGTGCATATAGGAGTGTCCTTCATTACACAAACACCAATGAGGAGTTCTTGGTGGACAGTGTTTGAATTATTCATGACCAATTAAAGACAGAAAAATCCTGTTGCCTCACATCATCTCAGGTGGGAAACGAGGCAACTGCGGCAACACTGAGCTGCTGGAAACCCTTCCTACATTATATTAATACCACTAAACAGAGCCGAAAGCGGTGTAGTAGTAGTGGAGGGAGCCAGTGTAGTAAGAGAATAAAAGATTAGTTTGGCTCAACTTGTGGGAAAAGTGCAATCTGTGGACAAACTGTGCAGGGATTTAGAGGCGGGCAGGGATGGTGGGGATTTTGGCACTCAGACCGTCAAGTTATTCTGGCTGTCTGAATGGTTTTTCACATTCAGTTACCTGGCGTTGTTCCATATTTCAACACACGGTCAAAAAAAACCTGCTGGGTGTGGATCCAGATTTTTTTTTTAATGAACATCAGACACAGAGCAGCATGGCCATCAGTGCTGAAAGAGTCCCATGAAGCGAGCACTCAACTAAATCTGTCTGTGGCTCATCATCACAGACACCTCCACGCTGTGAATTCAGTTCATGTTGCCAATTCTCATTTACTGCTGAAAACTCCAGGCTCCGCTCCATCCAAGACAGTTTAGTCTCTCAGTTTCACTAACACAGATGATGAGTCTTTAAGCGACTTGAAGGGTCACTGTGGATTAAACCTCACGCGCCAGATGGGGCCCACCTAAACCTAAAGTGAAGCTTGATAATGACTGACAGCGGGCGGGACCCCCTCTAATCCGTCCTATGACAGAATGAGCAACAGGAAAAGCTTGTTTATGTGGTTATTACGAATTAAATCCCTGCAGATTATTTTACTTTTCACTGGGACTTGAAAATTACAAGTAGGCCTGTGTGGGATACAAAGCCAAGAGAGGGTGTAATAATTAAACAACTGTTACAGTAACAAAAACAGCAGTGCTGACTGTCATTAGTCTCATGTACTTCCTGTAGTGGAATAGTAATGCATGTTTTGGGTTTTGTGGGGCATACACTGCGAAACAGAGGAGAGAAACATGTCGATAACTGACCACACTGTCAAGCTGTTCCTGATGCTGAACCAAAACTGTAGGTTTCCACGGAAAACTCTGTGTTTAATACCATCGCTTTATTCTGTAGCACGTGAGTTAATACATTGTGATGGGAGATGAAACACTCTGGGTTCTTACCTGATGTTGGAGAGGAGCTGGCGATGCTCGTCAGTGGTGAGTACCTCTGGCAGGACGGAGGCTAACCATTCGACTCTCTTCTCCGCTGCGTACTGCTTCAGCACTGAGAACAGTTTCTCTTTCACTTCAGGCTCATCGCCTAAAATCTGGTCAACCTGATGGAGATTGCACAGTGATGTCAGAAGCATGGAGCAGGTTGAGGACAAGATGCTGTAACATCGTAGTTTTAGAGTGCTGGACTTTTTCTCTCACTATAAAAGTCCCTGAAAAATCAAAGCTTTCAATTTCACTGTAACATTAAATATTACAGTCTGAATAAGCAGTAAGGAAACTTAAAGGTTCCTTATAGTATATAGTGAAAGTAAAAGTTCCATTTCTCTTTGATTATAAAACATATCCAGATTCCATATTAATACTGTGAACATACAAAAGCTCTCTGTGCACAGAGAAATACACAGTCTGTGTTCAGAGACAGAGCCTTAAAATGAACCATCAGGACCTCTGTGACTTTGTGATGTCACAACAAACTGGTTGCCGCCCTTAGCCATGCTTAATCCCCGCTCACCTAGACCTGCCAGGAGAAAGGAGATGTAAACTAGACTGGGATGGCTTTTGGTCCTTTAAAATTGCAGAAAAACATTGTTGGGTAGCCTATTATTTACTAAGACTTTAACACTCAGCTAATCTTCTTAATCTGGACTGTGTAGGCAGAGTTGATCACATTTGATTGACAGTAGCATCTCCTTGGCAATGTAAGCAAGCAAACCACAGTTCTCACCATATTCAACTACAGTTTTGCTAAATCACCTTTACACCAGTAAAAGAGACACTCAAAAAACAAACAAAAAAAAAAAACACTAATACACAAATCTCTCCTATGAAATGACCATGAGTTTATGTTGGACTCCACTGCTCAACTTGGGCTCAGAAGTGAGTGTGTATCTTCGACCTACCTTCCTGTTGAACTCCAGAGCTTTATGTTTACGGTCCAGTCTCGCCCCCTCTCCTCCCATCTGACTGTCCTCTATGCTGATGCTGTGTTTCTGCCTGGGGCCGAGGCACAGCACCCCCAGGCGGAGCGTCCTCCCCTGGGAGGCCTTGATCAGCGCTGCGGCCGTCTCGTGTTGCCTGACTGGGATTCCGTTGACCTCCATGACGTAATCGCCGGCCCTCAGACCTGCACGGCCAGCTGGAGAGCAAGGAGAGCAGTCCTCCACCAGCAGGGGGCAGTCTCCCACGATGGTGAACCCAAAACGACCATCTGGACCTGGTATGATGTCCATCTGTAAGGTGAAAAAAAAATAATAAAATTAAAGAATTCGCGCCAATGTTTGACCCCAGATCATCACCCCAGAAACACAACAGGTTACTTTAATATGCCATGTAATTCCACAGATATTAATCCACATATGCAGTATTGCTGTGATGAACTCAAAGACCTGCTGTATACGGGACACCACTCCGATACTGGGAGGGATGTTCTTCTGAGTCTGGGCGATGGCGGTGACAGCTTGCGGACCCAGAGTGGACACATTGTGGCCCTCGATCTCCAGGACCTGGTCCCCTGCCTGCAGCCCGGCCAGGTGAGCGCTGCTGCCCTCCTCCACAAACAGGATGTAGCTGGGTCCATTCCCACCGAGCTGGAAACCAAAATCCTCGGGCCAGCCCTGGTTGGATGACGGCATGCTGAGGACTTAGCGGGAGGAGAGGGAAAGATAGAAAAGGCAGAGGTGGGAGAGAAAAAGCAGGTAAGGTTCGAGAAATAAAGAGAACACACGCGGTCAAACACACTTACCCACAGTGGCAAATGCATCCATGTCTACTGGCATTACAAATTCACGCTCAGATCAAGCAATCCTTTGCACGCTTTAAAGGAGATTTAATTTGACGCAGTTGTTCCCAGCCTCCTTCCTCCTGCCGTCTCCCGTGTCTCAGGTTGTACTATCGTGAGCGGCTCCGTAACCCTCTACCCTGAGCCATGACACACTCAGCGGTCCCTGACCTGGTTCACAAACTCCATAGCAGCCAATCAAATTAAGGCGTCACAGAGATTGTGACCTTAATTAGCTTCAGAGGCAAAAGTTCCTCCAGCAATCTTTTTTTTTCTTTTTTTTTTTACTCAGCGCACATGCACGTCTTGCCTGTTGAACGGTAATTAGGCAGCAAAGTAAGGGAGCACACCACTGGCTGCACTCATGAGTTACAAGCAGGGAGGACATCAAAACAGCAATAATGACAAATTAATAAGGAAAAATTGCAAATTTAATGCATCTCAGAGAGATGACGTTTGGGTTGAAATATTAAATCAGAATGAATTGAGCCCATATTTGACACCTGTCATATGAAAAACACAGAATTACAAAAATTGACATGTTGTTTTTTTCTTAATATCATCTACTATAAACCCTCATGCTCAGCTGGAGGCTAATGATGTCCTCCACAGCCTCTAAAGTCACGGCACAGCAGGATTCACACACTGGACAAAACTGATAAAAGACTTACAGAAATCTTTAGATGGATACCGAGAGCCCCGTTTGCTCTGCCGAAAAGAGTATCTGCCTTTTTTGTTTTGCAAAAACTTCTTCATCTTGAATGTCAAATAGCAGGTGGCCTGCTAGGAGGCTAATATCCAATCTCTCCTCTCAAATATAATGTAAAAAAATAAAAAAAATAAAAAAAACAACCTCCCCCCTGACCACCCCACAACCCAAAGTCAAACAGAAAGCGTGACAATCTCAAAATATTGCCCCATTCATCCACCCTGAAACCACAGCAGCCTCCTCATGAGCAAAGGGTGAGTGTGCATGAAAAGCCAGTGCAGTCTCTTTGTGAGTGTGTCAAGGAGTTAGTCCTGCGTCTCATCCCTGATTCATCCTTGGGCCAGTCTGCTTGCACAGTGTTAATCAGAAAACTGGGACGCGTACACCCGCGCACCTCGGCTCCTTAATAATTCTCTCTCCAAAAAGGGTATTGTGAGGCCTCATTTTTCTATAAATACACCAGTGTGTCTTTTTCCTTCTCCTCCTCTCTTGGCTAGGTGGCTCTCCGAGGGACCGCTCCTGGCCCAGAATCACTCTGCGTCGCTGCGAGAAAGCCTGATGAGCACTAATTGGAGCGTCTGCTTGCCTGGAATTCTGCGCGTCCGTGTGTGTGAGCACGCTGAAATGTTGAGTCCATTGAGAGGGAGCAGGGGCAATTTAAGACTTTAGCCTGTAGGATTAGCAGGATTATGAGCTGAATCTTCAGCTCTCCTCCAGCCCCTTGTCATTAACACTGAAGGAACACATGCGCCCCTCCCTGATGAATACATACGCTCACCGTAGTGGCTCCGTCTAAGAAACATGCATACCTCAGGACACGTGTTGTCAGGTGACAAGTCAAAATGAGGAAAACGCAGCGCCGTCAAGATCAGTCTGCACAGAGTTTAGATGGAGTGAATTTACAATCCAGACTTTGCTTAATCTTAAAGTCACTATGTGCTAATTTATTTATCATCGCTCTAATGATCCTGGTGCCATGAGTTTATTTTCTGGAGCAATGAGACAGATGCAGTGAAAACTAGTGCAGTCTCTGTCACTTTCAGCCCATTCATTCTGTCATGTGGTCTACTCACAGGGCTGGACTGTGTGGGGCATGCACTGCTGTCTGCCACAGCATTTCTTTTCCTCCCTTTTTTCTTACCCTACAAATATAGCCAATATTGTTCTATTTTTTTTAAGAAATTGATTAATTGGGATATCAATCATTGATACAAAATGTTAGTTTCAGCCCTAATTACAGGCAGTGGATCTTAATGGCCCTCACTGATGCACAAGATGTTTTTGTGCTGAAACGATTCATTATTACACTGATTGACAGAAATCGAATCAACAACAATGAATTCACTTACTGGTCCCAGCTTCTCAAATACAAAGACTTGCAACTTTTCATTTTTAGTATGCTGGTAGAACAAAGTCTAACAATATGCTATAGTTGTAAGTGGATGTAAAAAAAAATTGTTGTCTATTAGTTTGGCAGATTTGACTTCTTCTGTGGAGCAGCAAAGTTGACTTGTCATGGTAGAAAAAGCAGCCAATGCGTCATCAATAACATTAACGACAACTGTTAGATTCAAGTGACTGTAGAGAACCAGGACAGTGTGACAATGAAGCAGCAGGCACCGTGACAATATCTTGAACCTGAATTCACATATGATTAATTCCATTACTCACACCTGTGCTTTAGGCCCTGTTGAACTAACACTGACACTGTGCCCAACTTCAGCTTGAGCAGAGGTCTAATCAGTGTCAAGTGCAAACACCTGCGTTTGTGTCTGTGTGAGCTTTGGAAATGCACACAGGGGAAACCTCAGGCGGCGATATAAAACAATAACAACAGGCTGCTACAAGATACACAAAAAGCATTCAACCTTGAATGTGAGAGACTGTGCAGATGGTGGAGATACCAACAAGACGTTATTATGGTATTTCATATTATTGATAGGGCACCTCTGATGCGTTCATTATTAAGTCCTTAGGTGGTGAGTCAATAATCCACTGCAGTTAACAAGTCATTCATATGAGAATTGATTACAGCTGATGAGAGGGAGCCGGGTAAGCCTGCAGGTGGACCCACTGGAGTGTGAACTGTCATTAGTGGCGAAGCTCATAGTAAGGAACAGAGAGTCAAGCACAAAATGAATAATTTAACACAAATGGTTTATAACTGCAAACACACACTGTTTGCTTCAGTCAAACTCTCTTCTTCCACTACTGTCAAGACTGCTCACTCATGTGTGACAATATCATGAAAAGTGACATTTCACAAGCAACTGAGAATAATAAAACTGTCTTAGTACAACTGTAGAACTTTTTTCTTCAGAGAAACCATATTACGTTTCAGCATATCTACTTTGTTTTGTTTTTATTGTAACAAAGGATTTACCTAGAATAGTAAAACTGTCCTTTCATTGGTCATAAATGGTGTAAAAGATATTTAAAAACACTTTTATTTATTTTTCTACCTGAATAAATTTGTACACAACAGTGCATAGTTTTTGTTACATATATTTATACATAGTGTCTTTATAATTTATTCCTTACTTTTTTGCTCATCTTGTACTTCCCTCATACTATTGCAAGTGAATTTTGCATTAGTGGGATCAATAAAATGTCTTTCACTACTAATCCAATGCTGACTGCTTAGTGTTTACCTATTAGGAGAAACACAGAACAGCACATCCAAAGTCAAGCACAGGCACACATCCCTTACCTTTTTAAACAACATCCATAGACGTGAACACACAGCTCCTGAGTAATGCTTCACTCTGCAGCACTGTGAGCTGTAATATGAGTGCTGGGCCATGTCCGCAACCAGATCCAACAGGTGTCTTGTGATGCCTTGTCGCATTGTGTTGAGCACTGGATGGCAGTAAGAAAAAGAAAACAATACTAAGTAACTCTGAGTTAGTTATTCATGTGTGCGCTGGAGGTTTTTCTTCTAAATCAATCAACTGAACAAGAAAATAATCGAAAATAATCTGCAGATTAACCAACAATAGGGAAAAAATCCTTATCTGAGGGCCTGTACATAATAATTCAGATAAGTGCCACAGATCCTAGCTAAACATTGAAATGATATTATGATATAATATATGATTATAATACTCACAGCTAGGGCTTGAATGCTTTTGCTTTATTTTAATACCTTACATACATTTCCCTGATTGTCCTTATGTATCCTACTTTCATTCTGATGCAGGACATTTCCTTATAATGGGGCATTTTACAGTGTGATATTACTTTTACTTAAGTAAAAGTTGTGTATAATTTCCCCATAACTGCTTTTGCACCAATAAACTGACCTTTTTTTTCAGAAACAAGAAAAATGTCTGATAAAACAAACAGGGCCTGACAAACTTGGTAAATTACGCTATGGTTTAATTTGAAACCTATAAAACGACATAAATCTATTCGTATTGGAAAGTGCAAAACTTTATTTGAAGTTCGCCTGTATTAAACTTCAACTTTTATATTTTGTTATCAATGTGCAGACGGTGAAGTATAAATGTGAGGACAAAGTTCACATTTAAACTATACATTCCACCTTAAATCAGCACCATCAGCCTCAACGAGTCAGCTGCTAGCTTGGCAGTTAGCTACATCGATGCTAAGGAAATAGCATTGTTTTCAGAACACGACCATGGACAGAAAGTGAAGCTGGTGGCTGTGGCGAGAGCCGAACCAGCTATGTTGACATGAGAGAAAACATTAAAAGGCAGCTATGTGTGACTAGACAAGAAGGTAATTGAGAAATTAATTATTTATCGGTTTTAGAGAATCGATGTGCAGGTTTGCTAGCTTCGGGTGTAGACGCAGGTCAGCATGCTAACGTAAACTCATCTGACTGGTCACTTACAACAGTAACGTGCTACTCTGTTTAGAAGATACGCCCTTCTTATTTTTGTCCACAAATCGTATCAATGTTTGAACAAAAATAAACGAAAGACTTTATAGTAATATTCCGGTAGAGTGTTGTATAGTTTACTACCTGTTGGTGGTGAGTTTTTGACCAAGAGCACCTGTTGTATTGTCTGTGAAGCTGCCAGGTGAAACATGGACTTCCTCACTCTGTTTGCTATCTACGTCGTGGTGGTGCTGACTTGTATGGTCCTGGTCTGCAAATACTCAGGCCAGCAGCAAACTCCCTTTAATGCAGTGTACAACTCTGTGGTGAAGGTAAGAAAGACGAGCCTTTCAACTGGCTGTTGTTGCTATAAACCGACACTTGGTGGCGCTGTTGCATTAATATTTTGAACTACATTGAAACATGTTCACTGCCTTCAGAGCTGTTGCCAATTAAATTCACAGGTTGTTGCTCCAATTACGCCGAAATGGCTCCAGAGGTTTTCACAGTGGACCTTGCACAGGCTGTTTCATCAAAGGTTTGTTTATTAAAATATCGCCAAGTAAAATATGTGTGTAAATATGTATTAAACAACCTTAACATTCAGGCTGTATCATCATCCTCTAACTGCAGGAACAACATGTTCATCTATCTGCATATTCTTCTGGAGCTTGCTGTGTATGCAGAGTTCACCTTCGAGGTGTTTGGCTTC
>OMNW01001286.1:33535-47018 GCA_900303245.1 Selene dorsalis | reverse complement strand
GGGGGTCTGAGGTCTGTTGGGACAAAGAGAAGCTGGCCAGGTGAATCGGGTCTCAGTCAGCGCTGGTCATGACCACAGCTCCATGCCGATAGCTACGAGAAGGGAGCAGACTGAGTGAGGAGCTGTCAAGGGACACAGGATGGTGAGGTGCTGGAAACATTCAGAAAACCGTCTGGAGGAAGCACAATGCACAGTGAGTAGAAGACTTTTAATCCACACTGACTCAGAAAAGACTTAAAGGGGTCAAGACAGGAAGCAGTTTTTTTTTGCTTAAACCTGATTTGAGTCCAAATTAACAGCTGTTTGCTTCCTAACCGTCTACTGTGATGTTTACATCCTGTACCAAGGTGCTCTTTTTTAAAAATCTCCTGTCATTGGCTCTTGCGTTGTGTGCGTTAACATCTCTTCAGGATGGGGGCCCCACTGCGTCCCCCCAGTCTCACTTCCCACATAAGGCATTCTGGGTAAGCCTCTCGGCCTCTCTGCTCCTGGTCATCATTATCCTCGGTCTGACTGGGCACCTCGGGCTGTCAGACCCCCACTCACAGGTAACGATGCACACCTCACCTACCACAACCCTTCATTGAAGTCCTAGAAAAAGAACCCTGATGATGTTATAGGACTTGCCTTGGATTGGTTTGTTGGGACTTCAAAAAGAGTGTGATATTAACTGGTATTGCAGATTGGTATTTATTAAGGACTAAAACTGACGATCTCACGGCTTTTGTTGCATCAATTATCTCATTATTATCCTCTCTAGTTAATCAGAGTGTGTTTGTGCAGTCTTTACAGGTTGTGAGGATTGCAGCTCCAGACCAGACTGGAGTTCTGATCAATCAGTCGGCCGTTGTGGACCAGCAGAAT
Organism: Selene dorsalis; assembly: GCA_900303245.1. Classification (NCBI taxonomy): domain Eukaryota; kingdom Metazoa; phylum Chordata; class Actinopteri; order Carangiformes; family Carangidae; genus Selene; species Selene dorsalis. Next base: position 46,154 of record OMNW01001286.1, on the reverse strand, counting down.
GACCTGGTGACCTTCTCCGTTACCTCACCGGCGAACCAGACATCCGTTGTGCTGTTCGATGCCAAACATGTAAGTACTAGATGATTTTCATATTAATAATGGGAGAAATTAAACCTAATGTACGTAAGTAATGAGTGTGTGCTGTTGTGTTGCAGGGTTTGATTTGCTATAAACCAGTTGAGCAGGACAGTTGCTTCTTGCGAAAGATGGAGCAGTCCGATTATGACAACGTGCACTCCCTCCTCCAGGAGTCAACGCTCAAGGTAACAGTGACATTTCAACACGTGAGAACCGAACAGTCGTGTTATATAACATGGTCTCCCTCACTGCGTTCAGGATATGTGAGACTTTAAAACTCATATTAAGAAAAAGAGAGAGCTGGGGGTTGCCCTTTCAGCTCTGCCAGCTGTTTTCTAAGGTCTCGGCCTCTCTAATGTGCGAACTGGCATTTCTGACTGCGACTCATAGCTCTCTCTCCACTCAGCCAGGACCCGCTTGGTTTCATTTGTCCTGCATGACTTCCTCGCCACCCCGTACGCAGAGTGAGGTGAGGCGTACGGGGCCGTGAAGAGTCTCCCTCTCTCGCTTCCACGGCTGAATTCCTCAGCACATCTGATCCCTCCAGCCCCCACAGCGTGCCCTGGATCTCCTTACAGGAGGCCACGGCAGCGAGCCCGAGCCATGGAGCCGGGCACAATGGCAGCTCTGTGTGAGGGCTCTTTAGCTTTTAAGACTCCTCTTGGATTAAAATACAGCCTGATGCAGTGGTTAGTCTGGGAGGGGTTGTGTGTATCTACCAGGAGGCAAATACCTGGATACAACAGAACCTTGATGTCCACACTTGGACACACTGTTGATTCTGAATTGAGCCTTAATACCCTCATGTGATTTATATGGAACTATGTGAGTCCTAATGTGACAATATGAACAGGTGAATGGCCATGATCTAGATAACCAGCGATGTGATGTGGGTCCACACAGGTAAACTGAGAGGGAATTCTTCTTCTATGCCTTATCTTCTCGCACAATAGCCCATTTCCACGCATCAGAAGCTGCAGTTCCAGTCTGAGCATTTTCACCATCCTTTCTGGTGGTGTCACATATCTCACACTGGTCCTCTGTTTTCAAACCAAGCTGTAGATTGTGGTCATTTAATCTTACGATAGGTGGGATAAGCCCGTATGGATGGAGGGAGGACGTGGTTCGGCCCCTTGTGCCGAGGCACAATGGTGGCCTTGGTCTCTCACAGCTGAGGAAAAGCTGGATGTAATGTGAGCCACTCAAGCGTAACAGCGCGCTAAGTGGTTCACTATCGGAGGCGTAAGTGGTGCAATTACACCCAGCCTTTGTGACGAAGAAGAGCGGAAACAGGCAGCCGTGTTGACCTCATCTGCGAAGATATCGGCCTAATAGCAGCTCGAGTTTCAACCTTAGTTTTCCTCTTCATATCACCATTGATTTCACTCAAACGTTTTCAAATGACCCTGTAACTGCGATAGCGACTGAATGACACTAAAGATCAGGAGTTTCTATCACTTTCTGTTGGTCTGATTTTCTGTTGAGACACTGTGATACTGTCCCCCGCAGAGTGACTTCCAGCTGTCTGGGAACGGGACACAGAGGCAGACAGAGTTCCTGGGGGTGCTGGCTGACAGTCAGGTGGACGCGTCCATGCTGGAGGAGCCTGTGCAGGCTCTGTGTCAGGACAGGTCCATCCACTGGACCAGGAGGGTCAAAGGTGAGAATAGTCCAACGGAAGATTAGTTTTAACATGAACATCAAATTTTACCATGTAAAGCAAAAAAACACATCAATGAGCTAAAGTCATAATGTTCATAACATTTTTCTTCAAAAATGAGACTATATATTTTGACTATTACAAGTCACAATTGTCTCCCTGTTGCTCCCTTGTATTTAAGGATTTAGGAGACCCTGCAGACAGGGTGGACACATCAGAAAATATTGTTGGTTCTGAACTTTGTCAACACTATCAAAGCACAGAATAACACCAGGCTTCTCCTGAAAAATCTGGGTTTACAGTAACAATTTAAGGAAACCACATTAGTGATTTTTGAAATGTTTTCCTAAAGATCACAGGTCCTTGTCCACAGGGCCTGAGATGATGTCTTCACATTCTTTGTTTTGTTCCAAACCCAACGATTTTCAGATAAATGTCACCAATAAATAAATAAAGCAGCAGACTCTCCTAAGAAGCATGAAAGTAGAACATTTTTATCATTTATTAAATAGATCAAAATCTTCACCAAAACTTTGGCATGTCTGGTAAAAGAATCAAGTAAGATGTAAGGTTAAAAATCACCAGAAAGTATCTTAAACATGAAGTGAGTAGGACACATTAGTGAGGACCCATGGAGGCTGTGCATGGGCAGTTTTTAAAATAAGTCGGCTGGCAACTTCATGATCAAGCTACAGTAAGTGTCAGGCTGAAACCTGAACCCTAAGATGCACAGTGACCTTTCCACTGTGGCACTAAAAGGCAGACTGAAGAAACATCACATCCTGTACTTAATACCTACTCAACTACTTAGATAGTTGTGTGAATATTACATATTCATCATGCTGCTTTTATATCATCAACTATTTGTGACAGTGACCCATTTCATGAATGCTTCAGTGCCAGGAGAGTTCTGCTCTGTCTCCATTATAATGGTTTGTCTTCATAGTGAAGCTGTGAAACAGAATCTGTGTGTGTGTCAACAGCTTCTTATCACCCTGTCTATGTTTCTCAGGCCCGGGCAAACAGAGGCTGGTCTACTTCTGCATCGACATCTGCTTTCCCAGCAACATCTGCGTGTCCGTGTGCTTCTACTACCTGCCAGAGTGACCGTGTGTATTCGATTCTTCTCCTCCCAGCAAAAGATCAGGGAAACAAAGTTGTCTTTTTAGCTCTCGTTCTACAAGATGAAAAAAAAAACCAGAACAAAAACCAGCTTTGACTGTTTCCTTTGTGCCATCCAGCTGCCAGTAAACCAGTGAAGCAGCCAGCCCTTTCCAGTTCATTTCCATCCTTCCGTGAGAGAAGAGATGGAGACAGGTTGTCACGGTTATCGCCAAAGCCCCATCGTCACTCCCTTCATGTCTAATACCCTCTCTGGTGGCACACTTGAGAGATTACAGAAGAAAGATCCCCTTTTTTTGTACATGCCCCTAATTATATTTCCTGTAACCGACTACTGCAGTGTAATTATGTGTAACCACTCCTGTTGCAATGTGAGTGTTTTTGATCTGTCCAATAAAAGACTGTTGGGTATTTTTTTTGTCTCTGTTAGAGTAGAAAAAGGAACAACTCAAGTACAGTAAGGACTTGTCTTTACTGTGGAATCCCAACCTTCATTTACTCTCCTGTCCACATGGATCAATAAGAATCGTACACTTTACAACTTAACTTTGAAGAGTAGCAAATGAATTATACATAAATCACATGAGAGATTCATCAGTTCCAGCACACAGTTACGGTGAATAATGGTCCTTCTGATAAAATAAATATGGTGTAATATAAAAGCACAGGCTTGGTATTGGTCTTGTTTGTGCACCGAGTGATAAAGTTAAACTTGTGTAGGGTCGTTCTTAAACACTACCATGTATTTTCATTTGGACCTATACCAGTTTCTATAATTGCATACTTACAGGCATCGTGTTGAAGAACCATCATTATGTTCAAACACAAGCCTCCGCTTTCTTAAGATTATAATTGCAGGAGAACTTTTCCACTGACGCAGACAGACATAAACCATCTGAGAAGTGAGTCACATCGTCTTAAGAGTCCTTATGCCTCCTCTGCAGCCACCGACTGCCACCTCCTGTTGCTTCCTCTCCTTCCTCCTCTTCCTCCTCCTCCTCCTCAGCCCAGGACACTGTCATTGAAGGCCAGACACACCACGGCCTTCTGGTGGCCGCTGTATTCCCTCTTGATCTCCCCGGTTTCCACACACCACAGACGAGCCAGGTTGTCAGAGGATGCTGTCAGGAGAAAACACAACCTTATAATTGAAGCAGCTACTATGGATGGGTTTGATGGTGTGTTGACAGCACATTGTCGTAGTAACCCTCCTGTCAGGACTCGTGTACTGACCAGTTACGATATACTGGGAGTCACCAGAGAAGGCACAGTCCCACATCCAGCCTCTCGACGTCTCTCCAGGATTGTTACTCTTGATGCTAAGTTCAGTCATAAGTGAGAAGTTGGTTGTTCTCCAGATCTTGCAGGTCTGATCTGCTGAGCATGTGGCCAATAGTCTGCACATAACACAAAAGCAAAATGTCAATATTAATGTTACCATAATATTAATCATGTCCAAGCAGAAAAACTAGCTTTTTCTTTTTTTTCCAGGTACAATACAGGTGCTAATATATGAGAGATTTAAATTGTTACTGGGTAGTTTAAGCATATGAGGCTTCATAGTGGGCACTCACGTTGAGTCGGGGCTGAACTTGCAGCGGAGAGAGTAGCGGTTGTGTGCAGGGATCTTAGTTTTGGGAATGAGCTGAGTCACTTCATCTCCAATGCCTCCAGCAAGGTTCCACACATAACAGTTTCCCTGTCAAAGAGGACAAAGGAGGCTGTTTTAGCTGCAGAGTTTAACTTAACGCTCCACAGTATCAGTCCCTTTGCCTTTCCAGAGTGTTTTGGGTACTGACCGAGCTGTTGACTGCCGCCATGTAACTTGCATCTGGGTCAATGTGCACCGAGTTGATTGAGACCTCTGGCTCAGGAATCAGCTGCTCATTGTGGTCAGTCTTCAGATCCCAGATATGAATCACTCCACTCTGGTCTCCAACTATCAGCTCTGCCTGAAAAACAACACTGACATTTTACTGACATTTACAGGCAACCAGCAAGCATTTAGCAGGCATAGGTTAAACCGCCTAAATAACAAGTAAATGACTGGTATTGTATTACCGACCTGGTTCGGATGCAGGCACACACAGTTGATTGGAGCATTGACTTGGAAAATCCTCTGACACTGCAGGCTTCTTGACCTATAACATGAGCAGGGATAAACATTTAGATTGCTGATCATCACAAAGTGAATTCCACACAGGTTCGTGAGCTCTCCCTGCTGTACCTCAGGTCCCAAATGCGAGCCATGCAGTCCTCTCCTCCTGTGTACATCCAGCGCCCATCCTCATGAAAGCCCACAGATGTGATGTTCTTGCTAACTCCGTCATAGTTGATCACTGGGTTGGGGTTGTTGGAGTTCAGGTCGTACATGCGGATGTGCTGATAACCTAAAAAGCGGTTATCAGAAGAACAGTCATTGTGAAATTTCAGCAGAGACCTGTTCAATATTGCAGCAGAGGTGGGAAAAGGATTGAGAAAGCTCTTAACCAACCTGCAGCTGCAATCATGCTCCTGTCAGGTGTGACCTCAAGTGAATTTACTTGCTGGAAGCAAACATTAAGGAGGTGGTTTGATTACTTTTCGTCTATAACCTTTTAAAGCAGGGGTGTTACTCAACTTTAACCAGTTGCTATAAAGCAGAGGAGCAAACTCTGCTTATTATGTTATGTTTACACAAATCCTAGAGCTTCTAGACATGGATCCACGAAATAACGTATTGAACACAGGTGTATCGGTCTGTAGTACCTGCCAGGTGTTACTTTGCTTACTAAGAGACCCTTGTCTCTGTTTCTAGGATCTAAACACTCTTAAATCGTTAGACTACTGCAGTGTAAACTCTGTAAAGGCATCGCAGTATGACAGTAGAGGATACAGAGTCCTGGTGCTGGACCGTCCTGGTGCAGATCCCGCTGTGGGCCTGCCAGAAACGGACAGTGTGGTCGTATCCAGCCGTGGCCAGAATGACCGGGTCGCTGCCCACCGTCCCCTGGTTCACATTCATGCTTGACTGCTGCAGGTCACCGCTCGGAGTGACGCGACTGTGGCCCTATAGACAAATATAGTTTACGTAGTGTCGTTACATGGCAACAGCACAGCAGTACACAGCAAGGTGCTTTAGTTAGTGTCACGCTGTGTAAATAAAACATTTAGCTCAGAACGCGCAGGCTAACGTTAGCAATGTAGCCTAGCTCTCTGGGAGCTGTGTGATTCAAACATATGTAAACGTCTGTACTACAGATAACAAATCATACTGTGACATTATTACAGTGCTGGACATTATTTACGACGCTCTCCACCTCCCTACAGAAGACATATAACAAGTTATGATTACCTTTAGTTGTTTGTGTTGATGCCAAGTCTGTCCGTCCCTGAAATATGTCCCCCGGCAACATACAACGCTGTTTTAAAAGTTCCGCATTATTTATCGGTGCTGTGCTGCCATCTACTGGACAAACTTGTTCTTATCAAGACAAGAAAAATGGACGAAAGTAATATAAAGAACTGTTTATTCAAATCCAATTTATCAGTACAAACATAACACCAACATGGCTAAAGTCCTTAGTTGGTCAAAGTACACTTTGATAACAAAAAAGTAGAAAAAAAACTCTTACTAGTAATTATTTTATTTTAAACCTCTTCAATTTAATTATATGGAACAATAACAGTTGCTTTATATATTTGACATGTTAAATATTGACAATTATGACTACTGACTATTTTAAATGTATAAGTTATATAATAATCAAACCCACAGAACATTTTTAAATATATATATTTAAATAAATAAGTGAAATAAATAAATACCACAGACATCTCTTACAAAACACAAATGTGTAATTTTCAGAACAGCACCAAACAGCAGCTAAATCTGAGAAACTATGACTGCAACATGTGTTTTCCTGCTTGACTGGTGTGTGTGATGTTCACAGGCACTACAACAGGGCAGACATGTGCTGTTTCACCTCCCCTGGGTCAGCGAGCGAGCAGGCCACGACCACCCCTCTGATCCCACTCCTCATCTTAGTGGATGGAAGGATCTGCAACAGATTGCAGTCATTTTTAAACATGTGATTTGTTTTTATAACTTACCGACAAAGCACTGAATCCAAGGGTTGAGTACCTTCACATATACTTTGCATCTCTCCAAGAGAAATTTCCACTTCATTGCAGTCCGCTCATCATCGGTCAAACTGGTGAACTCGTCTGTCTGCAATACATGAGATTAAAACACTGTTGAAGCACGTATGCAGAACATTTAATGTGGTGAAAAAATACATTTTTAATGGTACCAGCATCTGTCTCTCTATTCGTATGTTCTTTATCACTGAACCTAGGGGCTATTCCATTTATTACTGAAGCTGAATCATCATCTTTCTGTAACATGGTACTGACTGAGCAGCCAAGTGTCGTCTCTGCCACTGGACTCCTAAGGGTGCAGGCGTGCAGAGTGCCAGTGTGGTCCGTGAGGTCCACCAGCAAGGAGAAGCCTGTTGTGGCTGACAGGGCCTGACCCCTGCCTGGACACAGCTGGTTGTCACAGCTCTGCGCGTCCTCACCCACCTGTAATTTACATCTGGAGCTGAGACAGAAGAAAAAAACAGACTGTTTAATGACCGGAGCAGCATGCAGATCATTATTTTAACAATACATTCCTTCTATTCATCCACTTGTGTGAACTCACCACTGCGTCCTGACGACTTTTGAGACAGAGGAATCGAGGTCGAGCTTGGAAATGAAGCTGTAAGTGATGCCAAAGAAAGCCTCAGGGTTCTCCCGGGCCTTCTGCTTCAGCTGGCTCACTGTGTACACATCGTTGATGGAGTCGACTGCAGAGACACAAGCGCCACAGCATATCTGCGCATTGTCTGCAGCCTCTCATACTGGAAAACAGCCAGTGACACAGGCTGCACTTTTCACTTCACTGACATTTTATGGGATTACATCAGGAAAAAATAAATGACCGTGAGGTGTTATGCTATATATCTTTGTAGTTGTCAACAAAAGCCAAGTAGATCAAATCCAAGAATGCGTTATTCCACTCTAGCGCTGAATGACTCAGTTCTTGGTCCTGCTGAAGATGTAAATCTTTAAAAAATGGCTCACAAATACATAGTTTTATTTATATGAAAGGCTTTGTAATAATTTGAAACATCAGGGGAGTGAAGACATTAAATTGCACAGCCCCCTTTCAAACTACACGGGCCACACAGGCAGACCTTGTTATAGGGTCAAATCATTGTTAGTTTTGGTTTTTTTACTATACAAAAATATGGAATGTTTCTTGTTCTTTCATGGTTCGCTGAGTACTGATTTCTACATTTACATGACTTTTTTTAGAGTTTTTCCAGTTACATATTGTACCTCTTGTTTAAGTGCCAGCTATAAATAAATTTAAAAGAGAGACAGAAAAGTCACAGTGTGAGAAATGAAAGCAGAGAGTTGAAATACAAAGAGCATTTTACATCATGGTCCAGAGAGACTCATTATAACAGACAGCATCAGAATGAGGGGAATTCTTCACTGTAACTCACCAGGAACATCCTCTGACTTCTCATCTAGATCCAAAGCTCCAGACTCGGAGACTTGTTTAGCATAGCTGAACAGCAGGCTGGCCTCCCTGGTGTCTGAGAGCAAATTATGATTGACTTTGACATGTATTCCTTACTTTTAATATTCTACACAGCAGCAGGGAGATGAAAGGTTTTTTCCATCACTGCACACCAGAGTCGGTTTGGTTTTGTTTCCCAAAACAGTGTTTCAGTTTTCTTTTTGTGTAAATGCACAATTAATGTAAATGTAATATGCCCTCACATCTTACCAGGGTTGACAGTGATGATGGTTTTCGAGTTAACGGTCGCTGCCATGCCACTGCGAAAGCTGTCAAAGCTAATCTTTGCATCGGCTATGAAGAGTACTTTGAATGAAGAGTAAAAGTTAAAACAACAGCAAGTTATCTCAAACACAAACATACAATAACATCTCAGATATCCACTTTCATGTCTCTCTTCAGTACCACATGTTAATGGGACATGACAGGCTGGAATAACAGTTAAATAAAGATTCCTTTTGTGGCGTCAACCTACCCGTGTCCTTAGGTATCCAAGTTTGCACAAGCTGAATAACTTCTCTGTCCCAGCTGTGAGTGAAGCAGAGGTCAGGGAGAGCACAGTGAAAATCAAACACATGTGCAGTTCAGCAGGTTAATCTGCAGATTCACGTCACCAGAGGAAATTTATGGCAACTTAAAGATACAAAGGGACCAATAAGATGGAGCAACTCAAGTAATAAATATTCATTCATTTTCCAAATGACTAAATGGCCATGACGCACCAGACGAGGGGGAAGGAAGAGACCGAGTCATCAAAGAGCTTCACTTCCAGTCTCTGCCCTTTGCGACCGTCTGAAGTGGTGAACTGCTTCGGCTCTCCGATCTGAAAAAGTACACAGGATCATCTGAAGTTGCTATCATGTTATCTTGCTCTCATGTCAACATAATGCAGTGATGTTACATTAAGCTCTGGCCTTGTTACAAACTCATCTGCAGGGCAGTCAAGCTGGTGTGCTCCGAGTAAACAACAAGGATAACCACCACCATTTAACCACACAGTCAACACTGACACAATGACTTCTATTAGATCATTTAGAAGATACAAACTTGGTAAATTTTGAAGACTTCAACCTGTTTATTCTTCGCTCAACATCAGTGATTTTTGCCGAAAATCGACGTCCCACCACGACCTCGGCGACAGGTTCTGACTTTTCCATGACCGACTTTCATGGGGTTACACTGGATCACTGCTTAACAACTCTCCCCTCCTTGTTAATATTGTTTTTCAGCTCCGGAAACTTTAACAGCCTATTTTCCACCGTAGTTGAGCCGGAGAAAAAGACAGCTGTAAAACCACGATCTAATGCAATCAGTGTGTGGGAGAAGTTGGAAAATACATTCTGCTTTATTCCCGTAGGGTGAATCGTTAGTAAAATTTTACAACAGCATTTGAATTTAATAGCTAGAATATAAAAGCTCCGCATATTCCCTTGAAGACAACTATTGAAAATTAATAACATCCCGGAAGATTTCACGAGTGGTTTGAACTGTGATTGATTCAACAACAAACACTTATTTTGAATGGACACTGTGACATTATTTGCAGGATATGGACTAATGACCTCAGCTCACATGGTCTTCAAGGAAACATCCACTCTTAAACAGTGTGAGGCAGTTATCAGGCATATTATGATTATTAATTGATTTTTAATAAATTCTCTATCTCTTGTATTCCTTGTCAGATGTAATGCTAAAAACCGCTGGTGGTAACTTAATATACTTAGAATGGCATCGGTCTTTTTATTTAATTAGAATATTTCCCTTTTTGTTGAACTTCATGAGGCCGGTTGATGGAAATGTGGACATAGTAAACAATTTAATAAAAAAATGATGCAAGGTAACTCATTAACTGATGTTTGAGTGGCTGTAAAAGTCACTATTTAACAGTGAAAGACCGTGGTTTTACTGAGCCCTACCGATTTCACTGCAGCCAGTATATTTATCACTGTGCCGTCCAGCTGCTGGCCGTTGGCCTCTATGTCCGCCAGAGAGTAGAAATCTGTCGGGTCCTTCGCTGGCTGGTGGATCAGCGGCAGCAACCTGTCGATGGTGCCTGTGTCAGCGCACAGCAACACCTGGGAATGAGCCTCTGTCACCAGCAGCCTGTAGTGGCTGAGACAGCAGATATAGCCCTCTGAACCTTTTGACACTGTCATTAGACATTACACACTGTTACATCATATTTTACACATCATTACAGCCTTGCGTCGTTCTTATCTTCTAGCCTCCTGAAAACACCACAAGAGGACCACAACGAAGAGTTACTCGTTAATTACCTTGGTGTTGTAGGACAGAATCTGTCCCCTTTCTCTGGGTCTTTGTTGGTAACCAATGGATTTTCAATGGTGACTGGAAAAAATAATAAATATAGACAATTTTGTACACAGACATTTCACTGTGTTCATGTTCTAATCTTATAATCAACATAACAAAATTTCCATGGGTAAGTGTTTAACTTAATGAAAATAATGTATTAATGTGTTAAACTGATACTCTTCTCGTGTAGCTTGATTTTCAATCAGCAACTAGAACCTCAAAAATGTCACTTTATTTTTTTTTAAATGCAGATTTTACTCAATAACTGAACATAGACTAGTGTAACGATCAAAATTAGCAGGTTAACTGGTCAAAGCTGGACATGACCAAAGATTCATTTTGTACTATATTGATGAATCTGGAGACTATATATAGATGAAAGAAAATCTTTGAGCACCTCTGATGTATTTCACTTCTCAAAGATTTTTAAGACCAAGGGGCTCATTAACAGCAACACCCTCACCACAGTCTCCAAGGCCGAGGCCGCTGGAGAGCTCATTGATGTAGCTGTCGTTTCCCCAGGCTGTCACATTAATGAAGAAGTCGTGTGAGTCCCTGACGGTGAAGCCAAAAGTGAACCTGTCCGAGCCAATATCTGAAAAGCAGACATACAGGTTCAGTTAGTGCTGCAGTTCACCGAGGGGGAAAGAGAGCAAAGGATAGTTATTCATCCATCCAGTAGAGGGGGCTGGTGTACAGCACACCTGAGAGTAGTGCTGTTAGATTCATGTGTCTTTGAAAACAACAGTGCACTACTATTAAGAAGATACCAACTTTTTCTGTCAGGGAAGCTCTTTACATCAGTTTTCGCAATGATGATGCCTGCCACTTTCTGTGCAAAACAAAACAGAGGAGTAATTACAGGGTGTGGACTTGTTTGTTTTACCAGTTCAACACAACTTCACAACAGTCAGAAAAACTGTTCCAACAACAAACAGTTACAATTGAATCAACAGTTTCTTAGAGACTTGTTTTTGTTAAGGGCTGTTGCTACAGCAGAGAGATGCTAAATTGATGTTAAATTGCTGTAACTGGCTGAAAATAATCTGAACTCACCGGATGAGAAAAGTTGGGATGCAGTTCAGAGATGGCAATAATTGTCTGAGTAGCCATTTTGTTATTCGTACACACACAGGCTTGCTCAGTTTTATCACATTATCAGACTCTGCAAAATGAAATACAACAAATAAAACAATGGGACATAACATTTATGCTTAAATTCAACAGGCATAAAATAATAACATGATATTTACCGTCTTCTAACGCCACATCAAACCGAGACATTAGCTTAAAACCAAAACAAATAAGCTAGTTGTTGATAAAGTAGCTAGTATTAGCTAACAGTGTAACAAGCCTAATCTAACTTTTCACAGTTTTTTTCCTTTTAACTTCAACTATTACGCTTAGTCTGATTAGTAAATTAACTAATTAGCATTAGTCTTTTATTTTAATTTTTACCTTAGTCTATTTTCTTGTGTTTAAAACCTTTTTTCGCGGCAAAGATTCATTACGGGAACTATATTAGCATCTGAAAGACTCGTGCTGCTTTCGCGTACACTCGGAAAAAAGAGAGAGAAACATCTAACAAACATACAAATACCTGGTGAATTTATTCATCATTCTTTCTAATGTGAAATTCATACCCGGAATTGGAACCAATACATCTCTCTCTCTCTCTCTCTCTCTCTCTCTCTCTCTCTCTCTCTCTCTCTCTCTCTCTCTCCCTCTCTCTCTCTCCCACACACACACATACACACACCTGAGTGATAGAAGCTCCCCACAGATGCAGAGATGTAGCTACTTACAGGTGGGAGAGGAAGATAAATCCACTC
>OMNW01001286.1:1256-25341 GCA_900303245.1 Selene dorsalis | reverse complement strand
GGCTGTGGGCAACGCAGAGGCTGGGCAATGGGACGTCAACAACAGTTTGACAAAGGATGTCAAGCTGAGTCTTGATTAGAGTGGAAGTCAGAATATGTCTAGCTCAGCTAAATAGGTGAATAAATGAGAATGCATCTAGTCTGTGGGGACTTAACAGGGAAGAACCCACTGAGAGTGACAGGACAGAAAGATGGAGAGCTTTAAGAATGCAGAAGTGGAGACAAGAGAAATTATACCCGTATAATGAGTGACTTGCTGAATGATTGATCAAGTCAGTGTCTTGAAGGAAGAGGCAGAAAGAAGAAAACAATGGGATCCACATGTTGAATCTCTTTAATTTGGGAAAAAGGATTTCACTGAGGGGGTCAAAAGATTATTTGAATATTTGCAATTTTTCATCTTGGTTGTACCCTCATTTGAACCATGAAAATGTCATGACAATAGCGAAATGTGATTTTTATGAAATACTTTGAATATTTGTTCTGTGTTTGCTTTTACAGCCTCCCTCGCCTGGTTGGTACATTGTATTTCTTAGTGCGTCACTGCCACTGAATATTAACTGTGGGAACAGTGTGAACCCAACAACAGGACACGAATCAATAGAAACAACACTAGTAAAAGCAACTGATGGTCAACATTGTCAGACGGCATCTTTTATTACTTCTTACTAAATATGTTAGGAAGGATCCCAAATGGATATTGTTGATTGAAAGTTTGCAAAACTCAATACAGATAGAATATGATCAGCACAAGAAGTTCCTCTCACGAATTCCTTGACTAAAACAATAGCAGCGATCCACTTTCACTCAAAAATGGGACAGCAAAAAAAAAGTATTCAAATCTTTAAGAATTAATTCAAGTCACAAGTAAGTAGGACAAGCACTCACAAGTTTTGTAGTCTACTTAGACAGAGGCTACAGTTGTTTCTGGCTGTGTCTTCCTCAGAGTGGGTTCATGTCTCATCTGTTTGTGTAACAGGATGGTGGCTGTTTTTTTTTCAATAACAAGAAAAATATGCATAAAAAAATATTGAGAGTGCTTGTCCCACTTATTTGTAAAATCACATAATACATTTGAATATTAATTCTAAGTTTGACTCTTCACAAATAATTAGAAACATGCAATGCAATAAGATAATACAACAGCCATGCGGTGAGTACTAGTTTTATAAATCTCTGTGGTGGTCGACTAAAATTCTATTTCTAACAAATTTTTGATTTATGAAATGCTGCCCTTATTCTAGTTAAACATAACCACTAGGTGATATTTAGATTTGTTTTCACTTGAACCATCTTAACGGCTTGAAAACTATGATTAAGGTGAGATAAAAGCTGACATATTATTACAACATTTTACACTGTATGGGTCATGTTGGGGCATTTTTTAACTGATGCCCTCTGGTGCCCTTATAGGTATTAGATAGCTCTGGACATAATCATTCATTCACTTTGTCTTATTCTTCACTCACAGGAAGCCTTGCCCTGATATTTCACCCTTCATGTGGGTCTCAACCCCCCGCCCCCCCACTGAGACCACCTCGGAGTGTAACCAAAGCAATCACCGCCTTAAAGACCGTATTGCCGCCTGTCTATTTATGTAAATGTGAGAAGTCAATCACGCTTGATTAAGAGACTGAACGAGCAAATGAAGACACGGGTGGAGCAGTTGGCAGTGAAAGTGGGTGCTAGTGCTTCATGGGTGGGCAGACCTGGGCCTAACCTTCAGCCCTGTATGCTGTGACGTGTCTGTCCTTAGATCAGCTGCCACCACAGGAGATGACAGGTTAGTTCAGACCTACAGCACAGAGGGAATCCTAATGGCTCCATCAGGACAAGTGCGCTGTCTGTTATGTTGTATTTCATCCTGTGAATTTGACCTGTATGACACCGTATCAGGCCTTGCTCGTGATTAAGTCTGCGGGGGCAGCAGACTTTTGCTTGGCCGGTGACCGTCTGGCCTTTCGGTTATTTTGGAGCTTAAATTCATCTGTTTTGCTACTGTCTCCTTTACACTTTGACTGTGTTTGGTCACTTGATACTGACCTCCATGCCAGCTCATCGTCTCTGTCTGCCTTTAAAACAGGTCTGTTTTATTGAACCTACACAGGCGTCTGTTATATTTGGATTAGGAGACCTGCTTTGCTGTCCCACTTGCTTTTTGGGACATTTATTTTGACCTCTAAGTCATTTTCCCCTTCACTGTCATTGGCATTATACTCGGGACCACCAGAGTTGAGCCTCTGGTGTTTCACTCTGGCCTCAGATTTTACATACTTATAATGTAGGAATAATTAGAAGGAGTCTCACTGCTCATTTCTGTCAGCAGCACTGTTTAACTCAAATGCTACTACACACTGTTCAATAGAATGATACAGAAGATTTACAGGCATGGTCATAGATTACAGAAATAGCCATAGATTGTCATATAAAAAGGGGTATTTTCTCATATTAATGACTTGAAAGCTAATTTGTCTTCAAAACATCATCTGGGAAATTTCCCTGCTTGTTTATATTTCAGTAACATTTGATATATGTGTAAATGGGGACTCATTCATGAATAAGTACCAGTGCAGTCCTGATATTAACCAAATAGTCTGTGCGTGATTGATTTCCTTTAGGCCTTCATGACTACTGCAGTGTGTCAGACTGATCAAGGCAGGCGAGCTGCGGCCAGGAGAGTGGCTCTTAAGAATGCAAAGACATGTCAAGTTGGCCAAAGATACATTTGTGTTATAAAAAGATATATTAACTCAGGCACACATGCGTGCATGGGTGGTTGTGGACACACACACACACACATACACAGGGACATAAAAGTGCATGCATCTGCTCGCCGTCCTTGTAATTGTGGCTCCATCAATATCATATTACCTGTTCCTTTAGCTGCCTATTGATCATGCCTGCAGTGGTTGTTCATGTGCTGGTTACAATGTGCTCTATTACCTGTGCGTTAGTGTCAGCCTCTCACATCAGGGAGGTGGGATCGACTGTGCATCATGGGAGGGTTGGAGAGTGGGGGGATTATGGTTGTCCTGGTTGCCTATTGATCTTTGGGCATGTGAAGTGTCTCTGTCTCAGCCTGATGGCATATGGAGCATGTTATAGTGGCCTGGGTAGAATGTATGGATTAGGTTTTGAACAGAATGGATTTCTAAAGGCTGCTATAATACCAAAAGTGAAGGTTTTTTATTTAAGGAGGCGCTTCATTCTGACATCTAGCATATCTTAAATTGTCCATTACCACTTGACTTTTTTCACTTTAATAGATACTCAATATTTTACGCTTGAGTGAGCAGTAAATTACAATATTAGAAATGTTATTTTATGCAGTCACTGACAGTAGCAACACTGCTAAACTGCTTTCAATTACCAAGAAGTATTAACCAAATTCACCATCTTTGTTTTCTAATAATGTCACTTAAATTAGGCCTACTGGACAAAATGAAAGAGGGAGACCTTTAACAAAAACAACAACAACAAAAAAAAAAAAGCTCACAGGTCACTTGTACACCATGCTTTTATGACCCAGGGTGAATGTTTTGTTGTTAGGTGACATATAGTGCTGTAATATCACACATAGGTGCATTCAATTCCTATGGGTGTCAATTCCTACAGGGACAATCAGCTTTCCTATGGGTCTCTGAGGACTATTGTAAATTCTTGACTATCCAACGAATCCTGTTGTTGTAACTGAGGCAACAAAAATAGTGTAAGTGCCTTTGTCTAGGAAATACTTATTTTAATCCAAGCCATGATCTTTGATTAACTAGATCCGATATACCAGCTGCCATCGGGGTCACTGTCTCAGGAGAGACTCGGGGTCATGTCATAGGGCTGAAAGAAACAAACTATATGATTGTTCAGATTGGGCGACTTGCTGAATAATAAAGTAGACACATTCTAGTGTGATATAAAACGTATTTATTATAATTCATCTCAATTTAAACACCAAAGTCCATGTGTCAACCTCGTGGTGGGGCAAGACAGGTTCATCATCTGAGGACCATGAATGTCTGTACAGCATGTCATCCAGTGATGTATTTAGTCTTGACCAGCTGACCATCTGACAGTGTCAGACTCAGAGCCAGGCTTACATCACATTACATTAACTTGTAGGGCACTTTATTTTATATACAACTACATATACTTTAAAATCTACTCTTGGTTTCCAATCAATCAAATAAAAAAGTATAAAGTACATATCGTCTGCTAGATAGTGAGGGAGTGACTCAATGTGGAACAACTTCTGAGCAACTGTTCACTAAAACCACTCACTGGGATACATTTCTTTGTTTTAGATGATTCCTAACAGAGTGAATACCTCATGGATCCACTTGGGAAAACAAAATCAAAACCTACTATCATCAGTGAGAAAGAACAGTGACGTGCCAACAATAGAGGTTGTATTCAGAGGTTCAATATTGGTGTGATATTTCAGTCCACCCACTTATAGATCATCATCTGTTGCCAAGAAGTGAAAGTTCACCCCTGGATGATGCCAGACTTCCACAGATCAATTACTTATCTTTGAGTATTTAATGATCCTTCATGGTGGAACATGTTCAGCTGTATTAGCGATTATATTACCCCCTGTTTAAGAATCCTAGACAGTTCAATGGCCTTCCTGATGAATTAGATGTCTGAGTTGACCATGAGGGACATCAGTAACATCAGAGCAGTCATTTTATATAATTAAAAACTAATGAACAGCAGTAATGTTTGTCTTTCCAACATTTCCTCATCTACTTTAAGTCATTGGTATTAATGGTAAAAATAATGGACATGTAATTTTTCTTTTTTGGTAATTTCTGGTTAGTCTTTTCCCCCAAACCAAAGGATGTCAGCAGCGTGATGTCTGAGCACCTACCTCAGAGTGACAGAAATAGCAAAACCTCACTGCATGACCACTATGGTCGGAGAACAATGTGATATTTTGCAGCAGATGAAGAGTAATTATGACTTTTATTGTCAGTGCGTTCATACCATATAATTTTTTATTGATGATTTAAATTGTGAATGATAACTACATCTGTTTGCAGTTATGGCTGGTGATCTTGTGTGTTTCCTATCATGAAAGGAGAGAGAAAGGGGAAAGAAAGATGGAAAATGCGTGTGGCCGATGATTTCTATTTTTCTTGGGACTTCTCGTCTCATTTCTCTCCCTGGTGCTGAAGGCCTGACCTGGACACCATACTCATTCCTCCTGTCTCCATCCTTGTCTAATCACCCCCATCTCGTCTTTTTTTTTTTTTTTTGCTTCCTCCATCCGCCTTTACCCATCTATCCGCTCTGAATCTGCATCAATCTGTCTGTTTGACTCTGTATCTCTTTCCACTCTCAGCAGCAAAACCGGCGTCTGTAAATCCTTGTGGTGGTGTGTGTGCTCGTGTTTTCTCCTGTGTGTGACATGCCTCTTGTCCAACACTGACCATAAATCTCTGACCTCCTTGCAGCCTCTGAGTAAAGCGCTCTGATATTAAATAATGAGACTCGGGGAGGTGATCTGGTCCACTGTCAGGCCACCCTGAGGGATGAGATGTAATATTGTTCTCATCTCTAGCTCCGTAGTGGGAATTAACTGTAGCCCGGCTCCCAGCTGTACACAGGAAGAGGACACTGTCTTCAGTGTGCTCGCGTAATCACTCGAGATAATGAAGGTCGATGACCTTTTTTCATATTAATATTTGCTTAAACCAAACTGCTGACATTCAGTGAAAAGAAGGAGGATCATCATGAGTACACCAATAACAACCCTTGAGCCTGAAAAGGCTCTGACAAACAGGTTTAGGCTAATTTCCACTGTCTTATTGGCTCCTTCAGTACAAAGATAATGCTGTGAAGATAGAAATATGATGTCTGTGAACATATGCAGTAATGTCAACTTTGTTAGTGTTAAATCAATGACATGAAAGCTTTAGCTACTGTAAAGGTGATACTGCAACAGTAGAGTGGTAACAGTGTATAGATGATCGACATTAAAAGTACAGGTCGGTGCAGTTTTGTAACAGGTTAGCTTCAGCTAAAAGCTCAAAAAAGTACAGTTCTCTGTGTGTTGAACTCACATAGTGTTTCTCACAGGTTACTGACCTAATTCATCCACTGCTATTAAAATGAATAACAATAAAAATGTTCCTAAAAATCTAAGAATTAAATGAAAATATTACATTGGAGGCTTTTTCTCAGTGTAGCCTGTTTACTCCTTAAATGCTCCATTTTAATTGTTTTTCTGAGAGTATTATTAATGTATTTAATGTTATGTTTATGACCCAGCTTTACTTATCTTTGTGGCTTATCAAAATTGAAACCATGATGGGGCACCAAACCCAATGCACTGAAATAAAACTAAAACTACAAAAAAAAAACTAATAAAAAAGACTTTTTTCATATATTGCACACAAACTGAGTAAAAATAACTGACTGACTTACAAAAAAACACAAACAAAAACAAAACATCCGAAAAATCCCCCAAAAACATTTCATCATTTCTGCTTATTGTTCAACTGTTGAGTCTCTGATATAATATATAAGGTAGACCATAACCTTTGATACATTGCTGACATTTGATCCTTTCAAAAACTGCCAGTGCAAACAGTGAGAACAAACATGCTGCTTAGATTACCTCACACTAAGCTTCAGAGCATGAAGAGAAAGTTACAAATCACGGATCGCTGATAAAATAAACTGAAAAGAACTAAACCACAGCCAAAGCAGCAGCAATAACATCGATGAGTAGGTCAAATAAAACTCTGTTTGTTGTTTCCATATGACCATTAGTTTCTGCTTTTCCTCTGCAGTATAGCAGCTGAAAGACAATCGGGTCCCTGAAGACGTCCTCCTTCACCTCGGCAGGAGAAAGAAGAAACTCCATCTGACCTAAGGGGGGCTCTCGTATACAATACTCCCCAGACATCTGTTATGTGGAATGGCATCTAATTTACCTTTTGGTGCAGAGGGGAAAACAAAGGCTGGTAGAGAGAGAGGGAGGGATGGGGGGAGAGAGGGAGGTGGAACGGATGTAAAGAATTAGGGTTGGAGATGGGAAATAGAGGTTTCTATGTGGGTTTGTCCATTTTAACTTCTGCCTAATGCTATAACATTAATTAATACCCCAGAGTGATTTAGACCACACAGGAAGTGATGGACAAAAAAATGCTAATATTGAGATTATGCTGGGAAAAGAGAAGAAACTCCAGCAGCCCACACAGTTGGAACTGCAGCGCAGGAGCAAAACAGCAATGAGAAGTTGGCAAAAAAAAGGAAGCTGTCGAACTGACAACGTTCAACAAATGAAATATCGCAGATTACAAGGCGAGGGTTTTTGAAGTGTGTGTGCCGACTGAAAGAAATGAATGAGTCTCCCGGGTTTTTTGTGAAGTGAAGTGAAGCTCACACTGCAGAGCACAGGATCCAGAAACAGCTGTGTAATGGCAGGTTCCTCACACAGAGTCACACAGCAGCTAATGAACACTGCAGAGTGAAGGTACACAGTGCGGAGAC
The DNA here is from genome assembly GCA_900303245.1 of Selene dorsalis. NCBI lineage: Eukaryota > Metazoa > Chordata > Actinopteri > Carangiformes > Carangidae > Selene > Selene dorsalis. The sequence goes on along the minus strand of OMNW01001286.1, from coordinate 17,845 downwards.
AGTCAGCTTTCTGACGTTACCTCAGGAAAAGAACCAAATGTTTTAATAACGTATTTTAAAATGTCAGTAAATTTAAATTGATGATGATAGCCTAAATGAAGAGGCCACTAAATATTTAATTCTGGATAAATCCTAACAAATCAATGAATTATGAGTTATCCTTGAACACAACAGTCCTTGAAGTAATCCATCGTATCATGTTTTCTTTTATGTAAAGTGTGTATTTATTTATTTTGTTTTTATGCTATTATTTTAACATTTTGGCTGATCATCTGTAATGATCTATAGATCACTTAGGATTAATAGGTATATTTCACATCACTTCATCAATAATAACTGCATAACCCCAGAAGGCCCACTAGCCTGTCTCTAAGAATTTGCTTGTTTCAGGAACTCAACATGCACTTTAAGGGTCAAAGGTCAGCCATAGATACCCTCTGTGGGGTCAGCTTCATTAGGTGTTAATGACCCTCCCTGAGGGCAACATGTCTGCTCTGCTGTCCATCCTTGTTTCCCAACCTCAGCATCTTTTTTATTCTGAAAGACAACCTGTTCACCAAGATCATTAACAAAGCTTATTAAATCCAGGTTTTTCAATCTTTTCTATTGGCTGTTTGTCCATTCTCTGTGACTCCTTCCTCTTCCCCTGCGTTAAATGACTGAACCACCAAACATCTTGGATGCGAAACAGTGCCAAACCTTATTGAACTGGCTCTGCTGAGCATATGGTGGAATCAGTCAGAGGGCCCATTCATTAAGCAAACTGTCATCAGGAGGCTGTTCAAATGGAAAATAGCACATACGAGCATGTAACACAGGAACTTGGATTTATTCCCAGTGATTTGTGATTAATGAACAAAGGTTCCTCCCTTGATCTGCTAATTAGAGAGGAAACATTGGTGCAAATCCTCTTTGCTTCGCTGCAGGAATGTGTGTCTTGCAGCCAAAACCAAGTGTTTTCTTCTAATTTGAAGCTTGCCTGTCAAAGTAGAGAAGGTTTCACATTAAACCAATCATGGGCTGTATGATCTGGCATCCATTCAGGGAGTTATGATAAACAGACAACAGCAGGACTGAGAGTTTACGGACACTTTTTTTTTTTTGATGTTTAAGGCTTTGATTCCAATTCCCCTTTGAGCTGACCAAGTTCTTATTAGTAGGGTACGAATGAGATTCAACAGACATCTCCCACTGAAGAGCTGGTCTCTTGTTCAATAACCTCTCTGAAAGTGCAATCATTGAAAGCTTGAATGGCAAATAAACAACTTTAACTATTCTAATATATGAATAAATATCTGCCATTTAGACAAATAACCAACAGATGTGGACATGTGTGTAAAAGGTCCTGCATGCCTCCTAATCATCACATTGATCATTTGTTGTTGTGGTTTCTCTTTAGCTTTTTATCTTTCTGTTTCTTTGAGATCATTTCCCGTTTCTTTGTGGTTTAATTTCTGTCTCTGTTGCAATTTTGTGTGTACTTCTGATTGGTCATTTTTCAGTCAGTTTAACATCTCTTTGCAGAGTCATTACTATTCTTTGTGTGTGTGTTTTTTTTTTGTTGTTGTTGTGAATTTCTGTCTCTTTGAGGCCATGTTCTCTGTTGTTTTAAATGTTCTTTTTACTTACTTTTTCAGTCATTATTGCCTCTGCATATTCTCTCTGCAATTATTTAGCATCTGTTCGTGATGGGTTCATGATGGGTTCATCTTTCCAGTAGGACAGAGGGTCTGGTTCAGACACTCATGGTCCTGGACCCAGTAGGTTTCCTCTGTAATCTATGAGCTGTGTTTTACAGTTAATTAGCAGCAGCTATACCTGGGTCTGGTCTTGTCTGAGGCTTCTATTGTGGTGGAATTGATGTGGTTTCCACTATAGTGACGCACATTTTGATGTTAGCCACGAATCCCTCAACTCCTGACAGAGTCTTCATGTAATAACTATGTGATAATTATTTCAATCTGTTGCCAATCCTGAATGTTCAGTGTCCAGTGGTAAATCCTGTGAATGATCGTTTGGTTTCTGGCAACAAAGAATAAAGAGACGAACGCAGCACTGAGGAAGTGTCACACAAAATGTATGGTAAATAAATCCTTAAGATCCTTATACTGAGAGTGGTAATGTTAATGGTCACTCTCAATATGGCTAAAAGCAGGTGCTGCCACTTCTTTACACTTTCATACTTTGAGGTCAAAGGGCAACAGATGACTCCTCTATCAAATGACCACCAGGACACCCCCTCCCCACACACACACACACTGAAATCGCTCTGGCAGACAGTTGTTTCATTAAATCTATGCTTCATTGCAGGATGCATTACACTCAGTGATCTACACTGATATATTATTTGATGGCTGATTGAAATCCCACCACATTCATTCACAGCCACAATCTGGCAAAACAGAAGGGATCATACATTCACAATAATGTCACACGGGAGGTTTCTCCCCCCGCTGTTTGCTCAATAATGACCAATTTAGCTCCATTATTCACAGTAAATGTGTTCATTATACGGAGAGGGTAACAGATTCATCACTTTCCTCTCATCAGGCTCAGAATAACCGTCTGCATATGATGGCCAAATGACCTGAAGTGACACTGGTGGTGGATTGTACTTTGAACTCTGACCTCCGGGAGGGCCAGAGGGCTGATCCTGACCTCCACAGAAACAGAGCAGAGCGACGACCAGTGACCAGTTGCTCGAGTCACTTCAGGAGTGAGAGGAGATGCTGTCGGGGTCATTAAAAGGGAATGTGGACAGTAGATAGGCTGTGTGTGTGGCTGTGTGTGGCTGTGGGAACTGAAAAGGTTTGTTTTCAGTTTGGTTGCTGAAAACAAGCCCGAGCATTTTAGTGGTTATTCAGTGGGTTTCTCGAGTGCATCAGTGGCAGTGGCTGGTCAACAATTGAGGAACATGAAGCAAAAAAATTCGACAAAATTATACTTTAAACCATTTTTATGTTTACGTAGGCTGTGCATTTATTACCACCATAATTTACCTTCATCATAGTTTTGGTCTTGCTACCCATGAGGCTTGAGGAACATGGCAGTATCGGTTGTTCAGTCCACCACCCGGCTTCGGACTGAAATATCTCAGCATCTATTAAATGGTTTCCCATGAACTTCTGTATTCACATTCACACTCCCCTGAGAATGGCTCATAATGATTAAGACTATTCTACTAATGGCACCATGAGGATAATGTTTGTGGTCATGACTTGAACTGTCTTGACAATACCGAGTAGATAACTATGAATTTTGTTAAAGACATCAGTGTTCTATTAAGTATTACTTGATTTTGGAGATCCCCCTAACATTTAATCTATTGGCAGCATCAAATCAAAATACAAAATTTTCACTTTGTTTTATGACCAAACATCTGCTAAACATATGATATTCCCATCAGCCTCAGCTGCACCTATCTGTCAGCGGTTATCGAACGTTATTTTATTTTTTTCACTTTGCTTATGTGATCTTTCTTCTTATGATTAAAGAATTAGGAAATTGATGCTTCTTCAAATCAGACTTGTGAGAATATAAAACAATGTCCTGTGGGCAATAAAAAAGAATTAAGTGCATATTTTCATTTGTTTGGCTTTTACCAATGGATGTAGGGATTTCTTCCAATAAGCTAGGAATGTGTTTGTATTTGTGTGGACATGCAGTAAGCATTGTGGTAAACTGTGGAACTGGCTGGTCAGTGTTGTGGTCTCTGAACATCCCCTTGTCCTCCAGCCACTCCGTGCTTCACTGAGCCCATGTAGTGCCCTTTAGGCAGGATGGCAGGCTGGCAGTCAGTCCTCAAGCAGTCGACTCCCACCTGCCTGAGTGAGGATACTTGACCTCCTCAGTAAGGGTCACCAGGCACTTTCATTAGGGGTGTAAAGATCTGAAGGGGTGACATTCGCCCATCCATCCCAATATCCGGGTTTGGTCTAATCCATGTGTGTTTGGATCCTGTGCACCCTCAGTGGAGCCAGATGCTCACATGGACCATTGACAGCAGGGTCATTGTGTGAACGACACAGAAATGTATCAGGGATGGAGCCAGGGTTCTTTGGATAAAGGCCTGTTCTGTAGACCTGCAGCTGAACCATCTTGTTTGCATATCAATACCTTCAGGCCTGAATAACTTCAGTCAGATGATGAATGAGAGATTTGCTCCTATTTCAGGTCTCAGGACTCTCTGGTGCAGAGAGAGACATAAAGGAAACTTTTCACCAGCGGGAAACTCGACGACATAGCTGGCTGGTTCCCTTTACGCACTCCTCGCACATGCATGGGGTTGTGTGACTTGAAGATATTCAATAACTGAAGGGTATGCAGGGGAGGAAAATGAACACCACCCACCTGTCAAATGCTTGCAGGTTTATGCAAAGCTTTGGTGAGGTAACTGATTGTCATCTTTTCAGGCCTTTCTTAAAATGTAGTTGGCTGCGAAAGTGGATGCTGAGTTGTTTTGTAAGAGTTAGTCATGAACTTTGTTGTTTAATGCTTATCAAGTTGGGTTGTAATAGCCTATGCATTTTTCATGATGAGTTTGCAAGAGTGAATAAAAACAGTAAAGGTTTGGGCATAAAAGTCACAACAAAGCTCTCTAGTGCTAAGAGTTTGGTGATAATTCCTGCTGGATTCAACATTATGAGTCCTTTGACAATACAGACAGTCACTTGATCAATTTTTACAATAAAGATATTGATCGCTCCTGGCTTTAAGTTCACCTCCTATGTTACATTACCATAAAACCTACATTTGCTCTCAGCAGGTTTCTCTACTTTGCTGTATCCTCGCTTTATGACCTCCTCATGGGCGTAGCTGGTGAGAAATGGTAACCAGGGAATTGAATCCAACTGATATCAGCACTGAGTTGTAATGAAATGAAATATGAACTTTAACAACCACATAAATGAGAAAGTAGATGGATGTCACTGAGACCCAATCATGACTGTGTAGCTCTGGAAAGATTAGACTCATACCCTGGTCCAGCCTCCGTGTAAGGATCCCTGTGTATTTGTGTTTAGGCCCTGCATCGATTACAGATGTATGGAAGATATATCAGGTCTTAAATAATATTTTACAAATGTATGATAGCGACCCTTGCTCGACCCCTGAGTTAAATCAAAGTGACAGTGGGACATGGTACACATAAGCACATATCCCCACTGCCTATAAACTAAACAGGCAGTTATTGATCCAGACCATCTCCCTTCAGTTGAGGTCCTAGAGGTTGAGAATGCAATATTAATGGATCAGGGAGGAGTTGTTCTATGCCTGTGTACGTGTTTGTTTGCGCGCGAGCGTGTGCATTTGTGCGAGAGCAGAGGGTGCGTCTACGCTCATAGCTTACGAGAGGCGACTCCATTAACCAGCTTGGTGGTGGTAGCGGTCAGCAGTTTATGACGACCAGGCTCACAGGTCAAGGGGGAGCGAGGAGGTCAAAGATTGCCATTCCCCAAAGGTCACCAATCACACTGGTGAATTGATTGCTTACACATCAGAAAAGCCTCTCTCCTGTGTTAGCTTCAAATTTAGCCCCTAAAGCCATATAACCCCACCTTCATACTCGCCCACTGCACTCCCTAGAAACTCACTTATGCATGACAGGAGAAGTTCAACATTTCGGGAAATATACCTATTTGCTTTCTTGCTAAGAGTAGGAAGAGCAGATCAATACCACTGATACCACTGCTTGTCTGTTCAATATAAGGCTACAGCCAGCTGACAGTTGTCTTAGCTCAGGATAAAGCTAACTCAGTTCTGTCTGAGGAGCAAGGAATGAAAAAGGACAAGATTTAACAGGCTAATTAGTAAACTTTAGAAGTGCTGGAGGGCAGACGTTCTCATCTTCACAACCAGGTTAGCTTGATCATACTGTTTTTTTCAGTCTCAGCTGAGCTAACCAGCTACTGGCTGTGGCTTCATAATTAGTGTAAAAACACGAGTGGTATCAATCTTCTCATCTAAAATGTCAAACCATTCCTTAGACCACACAGGCAAATCTTGTTAATTTTTTCAAGATGGCTGCCTTCTGAACTTTGTTAACAGTGTTGTAAACTGTAGCAGGCCTTCTTGCTCTTGTCTTGTAACGGCATACTGAATTAATTAGCTGGTTACAACTCTGTGGAATTCCAGAGAACTTTTTTCTAAAGCATGAAACAGACATTCTGGGCATTTTTTTTTTTACCTGAATGTCAAAGTTTGCTGTCTTTGTGCTAAGCGAAGCTAGTTGTAGCCTCATATATTTGGCCTATACTGGGCCTACACAAGAGTTATATCAGTCTTCTAATACAAGTCTTGTTTATGCTTTATGTGAGTTTAACACTTGATTTTAAAACATGATAAAGGTTAAAGATTTTAAAGATTACAGTGGCAATCCACTGCATTTTCACACAGGGTCAACAAATAAATGATCCCCCGAAATCAGTCAATAATGACAGACTGCATTTTGTTTTCTAATCAGTATCTGGTAGGTCTCTTCCAGGAAAAGAAATCATCTGCCCAACAGATGTATTTTGCATTCTTTGCAGCAGCAAAATTGGTTTGTTTGGAATAAAAAGATGAACTGTGTGGTTCTTGAGGACAAAAAAAAAAAAAAGACTGTGTAACACATGTTTCAGAATAAAAGTTTTACTCAGAATTTCCAGCAGAATTTCTAATACAAAAGTCACAGAGTAAACATCTCAACAATAGTTTGTCATCTTATAAATTAGGCTTCTGGAAATATACAGTTGCATGTAAGTACCATTTGTGGAGGTGAGTTTGAATGGGACATGAAGTAGACAACAATCACAGATGAGGGTGTGGTCTGTAAAGAACATTTTGTATTGGTAACTTAAATAACAGCAAATGTACAGCACATTGTGGACTGTTGTACATGTCTAGTAACCTTTCACACCAGTACCAGACTTCTTTTTATTTTTACTATGTCTTTTGTTCTTTAGAAAAATATGAGTCCCGGAAAAGAGCTTGCACTGACAGAAAGAAAAACACCTTTTAAAGTCAACTGGACAATACTGATGACATTTAAGTGATTCTGAATGATTCATTTATGTCTCAACAACAAATATTTACAGTCGGTTTTGATTGTACCATTGTGCAGAATTCAAACCCCTTTTCTCTTTTCTTTAGGAACAGAAATTCTGTGTCCCTCTCAAATCGCCAACGTGTCATTTGGTTTATTGTAGCTTTGCCTGGCTGTCAGGGCCTGTTATGTTTTTTTGTTTTTTTTTGCCATGTAGCTAGTTCAACTTTAGGCACATCTCTTTGCAGCATTGGCTTTTTTCTGGGCTTTTTTTCCCATAAAGTTGTTGTGCTGTTAAGTGTTTTTGGACAGTAATGAGAGCTAAGCATACTTCTGACACTTGTGGTGGCAGAAGTTCCAGTTTTTAAACAAACCAGCAGCATGCTTTAATCTGGTTTGCAGCCGTCACACTGTCGCCACAACCAGGGCTGTCTACTATAGCTTTTGTTTCGAGTGAATCTCTCACATACTTTGTCAGCCTTGCTGTTGTAAACCTAGAGGACGGCAGGATTATTTGTTGTTAGGAGATGGAAAATGAAGAAAACACATATTTTGCACAGTATAAAGCTTTGGTAACACACAATTTCTTCAAGATATCCCTGTCTGGTCTTGGAGGTTGGCTACTAAAAGTATTTTTAGGGGCTTTGGTGAGTAGCCATTCAGTCCCAGCCAAAATTGTGGCCGGTCATTTGGTAGAATTTGAGATTGAAGGGTCTGTAGAAGTCTCTGAGCCTAAGCAAGACCTCAGAGGGGATCTGGGGATGGGGCCTGCCCTTTGACTTCCCCAGGCAGCGCGGCCTGCTACTCCCCTCTGGCTTCTTTAAGCAGGGGAAACCTTTGGTCTGGTTGAAATAGAAGTGCTTGTCTGTAACCACACGTTTGAGTCCTAGAAAGTCCTGGACCCGGCCCATTTCGCCGGCTGGGTCTGTCACAAGGCGTTCGCCGCTCACGAAGAGGAAGCGTGATAGCGGGAAGTAGCGCAGCCAATTCTCCAGATGTTTGGCATAGATGCCGATGCGCACGGCGCTCCAAGAAGTGTCGATGAGTCTTGTGGTGGCGTTACGGAAGGCCAGGTTCTGGAAGGACGGGAGTCCCGGAGATTTGGACAGAGTCTGGGTGTAATCAGAAACAGCCCGGGTCACGGGGTCACGCACAACCACGATGAGCTTGGTGAGGCGGCTCATGGAGAAGACGCGGCGAGGGGCTTCCTTGGTGATGAAGTAACTAGGGGTTTTCTCCATGGTGATCTGACCCTCCAGTGTACGAGGCATCAGGTTCCTGGATGAAAGAGAAAAAGACAGACAGAGGGAGAGACGGCTATTAATAAAACTGTACTCTAAACATTCCAGGAGGTTGTAGTTGAGAAAATGCCAACATGTGCCTGACGTTACAAAAATAACATCCATATATTAGAAAAATATTAATACATTCTTTTAATATTCTTATAATTCTCAGTACATTCCTGTGATGATGCCTCTTTTGCCTTGGAGGCTTTTTGATTTCTGTTTGTAATTAGTGGGCTAAATCTGTGATTAGAGGGAGATAAACATGACATTAGCTGCTGGCATTGATGGAGTGACCATGTCAGTGCAGCGTCTGTGAATGGCTACTGTAGGAAAACCACGAGGTTATATTAACCTCAGAAATGTAATTTCCTCTCATCCACTGCCTCCTCCTAAACTGGCTCATAACTGCCTGGACTCTTTCGCTCCTGTTGTTCTTCCCTTTGCTCCTCGGTGCTGGGGGAGCATCCCGCAGGACAGAAATAATAGCCACATAACTGTCACACTGCAAGTATTTATAGTCTTAGAGCTGGAGTTGGAAAAGTTGCTGCTGCTATATTTTTTACTTTAATTCCTTGTTCTCCCCATTTGAGTGTACTGAAGACTAATCCTTGTCACATTATATAAACAGTGTTGGGATCAGCTTACTTGAAAAATGTAATCTATCTCTCATTATAACACCCAGTGGTGTTGTTGGTGTTGATGCTGTTTCAGTTTGCATTTTGCCTAGTGTCAGCTGGTTTCAGCCCTTTATCTGTTTGCTTCTTGACTCTTTGTGCTCACACATACAATATTTTAATACAACCAAATATCCCAGGGAAGATTTCCTCTATATGTTTTTCTGTATCTGTTGTCAGACGGTGGAACAAGTTTGAAAAATGGGATCACCAAATGCATAAGTAAACAATAATGGCTGTGCAGTAATTTTGAATATATTTACTTAAAATGATTACTCAGAAAGGAAGCTAGTGACTCAGATGCATCAAATAAAACATAATGCATCACTCGCTACTCCCCGCTGTCTTCTCATAATAAAATATAATGTGTATCTGGAAAATACAATGTTGGTGCAAAAGTTGCCAGGTTTGTCAGTTAGTACTTCGTTGAAAAAAAAAAAAAAGCCAATCTTGTGACAAACTCAGCCAATGGTGCAACTTGATCAACTCCTCCACACCCTTTACATATTTTTTTTTAAGCATTAAACATACAAACAAGCCATTGTGGTGTTAGAAGCAGCCAGTGCTGGTTGGGTGTATTTACTGAACACCAGCTACTGTTAGCCCCCAGTAATTGCACCTATAGCTTCCCAGACTTCCACCCTAACAGTGAAGCTGAGCGGTACACACACACCCTCTAATGGAACAAAACAAAGCTAATTCCAGGCTGTAGATTTAACAGTGGCTAATGTTGGGCAGCCCGATAACAACCCTGTGAAGTTACTGCACGTGGATTAAGAGTATTAAGAATAATACAGATTCATTACAACTATTTTTGTACCTTGGCCATCATTTTTATTGGTCCCAAAGTTTATAGGGATTTTTCACAGCAGACACTTTGACTTGTCATAGGAAGAAAACACAGGTGTTACTAATAACATTAACGATGGCTGTGTGCTATTCAAGTGTCCCGGCAAAGCCACGAGAGTGTGACAGCGAGCCAACATGTACAATGGAACCGAAGCAGTTCATACAATTTGGGGCCATCGTTAACTTTATTAAAGGCACCTGTGCTTTTTATACTCGAACATGTCAGAGCGTCGTCTGTGAAAAAAAGGCTCGTTGGCGACATCTGGAAAAGTAGGAACAGGAAAAACAAGAAAAAGAAGTCAGTCTGGACAAGAGACACGAGCAGTCAAACAATCACACACCTTGAGCCAAACCGTTTCTTTTTGAAAGAAGTTCAGATAATCTGGTGAGACTTCTGGCTTGTTTACAACCTCACTGATCATTTGACCACCTGTTTTTTTCCATGTCTGACTTTGTTGTAGTGATGTCACCATGTTCCCACATCTTTGCGATCACATTTGTGAGTGCGGTGTCATTGTAACTGATAGAAATATTGTCCAAACCTGGCCAGTATAAACCGGAATGATCTTTTCATGGATTAAATACATGGCTGCACTAGTCACATTAGCAATACCTACAGAAACAACAGGCAAAAGTCCCATAACATGGCATGCCATGTGTTCTGGTTCAATCTTGGTTATTGCCTTTGGCCCAGTGATTGTTATTATCATCAGTGGTTGAGGTATTCTAGGCACACTTTGGCTTTCAGACAACTGGGCTGCCCTTTTCCTCTTGATCTTCACCCCTACTTAGATGACTCAGAGGCTGAGAAGACATAGTAGTACCTTAGAAAGTTCAACAAACCCCGACTAAAGCCCGTGTTTGACTGAGAGTCCATATAACGTGCCAGAGCAGATTGTATATAAAACAAGGGAAATGGGAGGGAAAGGAAAACCTATTTGTCTTGTGTCATTTATTTCATTCAAATGCTACTGTAACGCTAAAATGGAATCTAATAACCTCCGCTGTGAAAAATATCCTGCCAATTTTCCTCTCTTTAGAAAAAAAAAGAAAGCCCGACCAAAAAAATACAGCCTGTTGCGTCGAGTTTGAAGAGACGCTTCAAATTTCAGTTTGCGTTATAGAAATCTAAGCAGTGAGGAATGCCAGTGTTGCAACTGTGAAAGATCTCTCAGCTAATTTCCATGCTTCCCCCTCCCTCCTCAGCAGGCATGTGGTGACGGTTGGGTTGGAGTCTTCGTGGTTGGTCTGTAAGTGAAGGGCTTATGGGGCTCTGAGCTCTGGTGTGTGGTGATGGAGCCGACTCCATTCCCCTCTTTCTCTGATCCAACACACACACTCAGCTCCAAGTCCGGCATGTCCCCTGGCATGAAGTTATGAGGGTAACACCAAATACACAACTTATGGTATTCATAAGAAACCTCTAAGTTGTATTACAGGGCTGGGACAAAACAAAACTGAGAAAAATACAGCAAACACCAAAGGGAGAAAAGTTTAGGAAAACAATTCTGCTTGGCTCGCCTCTTCATCGATGGATGTATTACAATGAGCATTTTAGGCCAAAGTGAAAGCTACAACCTACTGCCCTGAAGCCAAGTCTCTGAGCCTGTCACCACATGATGTAAGTGGTAATATAGTTTTTATGAATCTGGGTCCCAGAAAAAAGAAGCTAAATTTCTCATTTGGATCCAAGGAAAGTTTAACAACTCTGGGAGGAAATTCCACCCTTGGATACTGTTACTCCCATGTGTCATCAATCTGTGATTTTGTGGTAATTGCAAGTTGTTTTCCTGCATCCACTTCTCCTTAGCCTGTCTTCTACCTTTATTTCCTATTTCCCAGAATGACTTTCAACACCCTCGCAGAGGACATGTCTGAACCATCAAGTGAATGTTAGTGCAGAAAAAAAGTAGAGCCGCGTCTTTTCATCACCATATTTTTGGCTGCAATGCACTTGGGTCCCTTAATATTACTGTCTGGGAGGGGGTTTTCATCTTTTATGATAAATTTCTCTCTGTGTGACACTTTTAATGCTAGTGGCTCTTGACATAATCTCTATGCCCTAAAGGGACCACAACTAAAAACTGACGGTTGCTGTTGACATTTTAAGTCATGGAACAATTTCTTTATATTAAACATGGGTCGTCTTCCTGGAAAAACCTACATAATATTCGGTATTGTATATATACCAAGAGGCATACCATAAAAAGCACATTACCAAATGAAAAATAAATTAATAAAATAAAATAAAAGGACCAAAGATGCAGGTTAACAAGTTCTTATATTTTTCTATGGGTGCAGGCAGTGACATCCACTGCCCACAACCAGATCTGAAAGCAGAAACAACTGAGGTGCCAGTCTGTTTGCATGTTTGGTATTGTGTTAGGGAGTCCATAGCACTAAATGGATGTTTAGTTTTATCCAATCAGTCTAGTGGAAGCCACAGTGAGCCATGCAAGGTTGAGTGGTGCTGCCATTGACATCATGTTTACATTCTGGACCACAGGCCTGTAATCACAGAGCAGCCTGGCTACTAAAAGAAAAGCCCAGGAGGAGGCCACACACTGTAGGTTACAAGGATGAAGGACAGTGGGCTTCTAACAGAGAGGGAATAAGAGAAGAAGAGGAAGAAGGCAACGTGAGGGAAAGAATAAAAGGAAAGAGGGAGAGGGAAAGGGAGGTAACAGCACAGATGGAGGGAAGAAAAACAGCAGCAACTCAAGACGGCATTAGATCTTCTCACTAACCCGGAGCTGCGATTCAGAAGAGCGTCTAATCTGTTTTTCTCTCATAAAGATGAAAACACAGTGTTTGTTCTTTTTTTTCATCTGATATCAGCTGATGTGTATGATGCTGCCAACAGCAGGCCTCTGAATGGTTTCCAAAAGAGTGTTTGGGGGAAACCTAGTGACCTGATGTTTGTTTTCATCACACCTTTACTGTTAGCATCTGGAGAAGGAATGTGGTCGGGTTGAATGCGCAGATGTGCGTTTATCTGTGCGTACAAATGTGTCCAGGCCTTCAAAACACACATTTAGCTGTGGTCAGTGTGGGTGGGCTGAGCTTTATTAGGGCCTGTGTGAAGGACTCAAGGCTAATAGGCCACTGTTTATGATTAGAATATGAGGACTCAGGAGTGCCCTGTGTATAGTGACCTCATCAAAAAAAATAATAGGGGAGGAGCAGGAACTACTTTATGTGGAGGTAGTAGACAAACATTAGAATAGCATTTTCCACGTCTGGCCTAAAATCCAAGTTGAGGTAACTATAGTCTAAATTTGGTCAAAATTGAGTTAATAGCAGACTCCTGTGACATTTTTACAAAATAAAAAATGAACGTGGCACAGAAAATGTACAATTTCCATAAAACCCTGTGCAGAATTTGCAGTAACAACGAAATGGAGCTAAAAACAAGGCCAAACCGCACTCTGCACTCTGGCTTACCTTCTGCAACAGAGAGACAGCTAGGTGGCTAGCTGTGAGATAGGCACAGTTATCTTTAGCAATATCTAATTTCTGTAGATTTAAATGACATCTTGGGAGTTCTGTTTGCCATGACATCCAATCATGATGGCGAAAAAAACCTAAAGATTAATTTGTCCTGCTAACGGAGAACTACCCTAGCTTTTGGATGCTAATGGATGTCACACTGTGATGTGATTAAATGGCCACCTCGCTGATTTTAAACACACAGTTTGAGTGTATTTGGAGTTTGACTAACCTAAAGACATAAAAGTTAATGATTAGTGCTTGATCTTACTTTAAAAAAAAAAAAAATCTGTCTCTACCAAGGGTCCTAGATTTACACAAGTGCAATACTAAATGTTTTAAGTATCTCTTTTCATCTATGGGGTTAGGGTTATTCTGGTTAAAATAATGGAAATGGTAGACTGTGAACTAAACTAGGTCAAAACATATAAATGTACAAGGATGTTAAGTTGTAAAACGATCCTGAGGACATACGGGAATCACTCCACTCTTCCTCTGTAGAGTTTCTAAAATGTGTGTGTGTGTGTGTGTGTATTTCCAAATAAAAAAGGACACCTGCGGGTTCTGTAAACACAGCGGCTATTATCGCCTTTCCAGTGGGAAGCACACACATCAGCCATTTTCATTTCTGTTTGTACACCACCCATCTTACTCTCTCTCTGCCTTCTGCTATGACAAACACACACACATACACACACACACATTCGCACAGCAACCATCCGAATATTCCTTCCACAGGATGGATCCACATCTGGGAGCAGTTTGTGTGTGTTTGTGTGTGTGCGTGTGTGAGTGTGTGTGTATGGCGGAGATGAGGGAGGTGTTTCTGGGTTAGGAAGTTTCCCTCTGGTCCCAGGGTTTCTTAGCTCTGAAAGCTGTGATCTGTACTGGCTCTGCTGGCCCAGACTCCTGGACCCCCTAAATCCCCACCAGCCTGCACTGCACGGAAATACACTCTTCTACCCTGAAGGTCAGAGGCAGATGGTTGTGATTCAGAGGGCAAGACCACCAGGGGATCACGGGGGATCATGTAATGCAACATGTCATCATTTACAGCTCTCTTTTTCATACATGCTGCGTTTCCCCCTCTATTCCTTCCTCTATCCCTCCATTTCCATCTCCTCCTCTCTTCTCTCCACTCTTCTCCAACTTCAAAGTCTCCACTTGGCCTCTACTGTATCCTTTAAAGTGAGATTGTTATGAATACATTTGACATGTGTAAAGGAATTTAAAACACATTGACATCCTTGACCACTACAGAGGGACATATGAAGGCACGTAAAGCCTGTGTGTGTGTGTATGTGTGTTCAAAGATCTGTAAAAGCTGCTGTGTGGAGGCAAAGGCTTGTTATTACTGATGGCAAATACAGGGCTGAGCAGCTTCTGTGGGCTGATTACAAGTCAGCAGGGACTGTAAGCAACTCAATAAAAGAGGAGGTAAAGTAGTGCTTCTCTTTGTGTCTGTTGGAGGTGAGCCATTGCATTAGTTGGATGATGTTGTTGGCCTGTAACCTTTCGTTAAATGTATCCATTTCTATGAAAAAAAAACATAAAACCTTCTGGGATGTTTTCACTTTTTTTTTTTTTTGGAATTCCAAGTTGTCAGGCTGCCAAAAGGAGATTTTCGGGCTAAAGTAATTCATGATAAGTATCAGGTTTTTGTTGCTAAATTAGGTTTTCACAGGTTTTTCCTGTAAAGAAGAAGAAAAATCAGGTGGAAACCAACTATGCCTTTAAGTTTCGGGTCTAAAAAAAAATATCTGGAAACTGAATATGGCTACAAGTTCTTATTCATCAGCCCTTTACACAATATCCGCATTACATAAACCCATACTGCCCACGCTTCATGTTACTGCATCCCCGCTTCAGCATGTGTGTGGCGGACTATTACACACTCTGAAGGTTACCGTCTGGCAGACGCGCCCGGGTGGTGAGGAGTATTTTTGCCGAGGAGGTTTGCATCACTCGGGTAGGTCGGTAGGAAAGAGCTGAAGAATGTGTCTAGCTGAGGGGAAAAATAGAGGCGTAACAGTTAATAGAGACATCACAGGGCCCTGAGAGCGATGAGTGAGTGAGAAGTAGTCAGTCAGAGTTTCCTCTGAGAAAGAAGGGCAGCCCTAATGACAGAGGAAGATCTTAAAGCTACTGACTGTTTGAACCGGTGGTATTAGCGCGCAGCCTTTGATGACTGATGTAACACAGTAATTTGTCTTAAAACAGAGGATTGATGTTTTTGGGAAATATGCCCATTCACGTTCTCGCCGGGAAGAAAAAAAATGGCACCATCACTGAGGGATGTCACTAAAATCCCAACAAGTAAAGGAAAAGTCGAATCTCAGACACGAAGACAGCAAGAAAAATGTAGAGGAAATGACGAACAGGAAGAGAGGATGCAGTCATTATGTCCTTCTGATAGTCTAACAACCTATAATGACAAAATACAGCAAAGCCTGATGTGTGTGTGCCTATGTATGAGTCTGTGTACATATGTTCAAGTGTAAGGAAATGTGTGTGTGTGTGTGCAGATTGCTTCCACCCCTCCTGAGTTATCGAATGGGAAAATCTCCAGTGGAGTTCCTGCCGGGCCCACAGTGGCCTACTTGTGTGGCTTTATCTCGGAGCTGCCAGGGGCCACCGGGGGGCCCCACCCTGTCTTTGTCCGATCCCCTGAACGCAGGCTGGACACAGTGATGATGAGGAGAGACCGGCTGATTACAGAAAGATGGTTTTTGTGATGTCATGATGTCCTCACCACGGTTACATAACTGGGCTGTTGGTACGATGGTGTGATGAGCTGGGAGCGAACGTGAGCTCAGTTCAGTTTAGGTGAACGGTAATTTAAATGTAATATTGGTCAGGGGGAGTTTTTATACAACAGAATGAGAACATTAAAGCTGACACGACTTGCTGCGTAATCAGTTCAGATTCACTGAAGTCATTCAAACTAATTCACTGGTTCTGATTTATCTTATATGATTATTTGCAGGATGAATTTCTGTAACTTTTTACTGAAGATATTTACTTTTTTGGATTTTTGCATTTAAAAACGTCATCTTGATTATGGGAACCTGTGATGGATATTTATTTTTCGACATTATTTCCTGTTATTTATGTGATTAATGATTCAATTATTTGACAAAAAAAAACTCAACTCCAGAAAATATATTTATATAAATAAATATTTAAAACGATTTGGTCATTTTGAATATAATAAAACTGCATTTGCAGATATAGAAGTTCTTCATCTACACTGATCTACACTAAAAGAAT